>JADRCH010000209.1:2530731-2593231 GCA_019843965.1 Rhynchomys soricoides | reverse complement strand
TGATTCTGTATGCTGTCACTGTGCTTTGCATTTTCCACTGAAAATAAAGAAGCTACCACATTAGTTTCAATCATGATCTATTTGTCCAGTATCTGTTATTTTTTAACAATTTATTAATGTATCACAACCATAGCACCATGATCATGAGCATTGTCTTGAACCTAAATGATTAACATGTCTCAAACCATCACTACTGGGACATTTCATTTCATTTCTGACGGTCACACATTTTTATTCAAATTCATAAATCCATGCATTGGACAGATGCTTTTTGATCCTTCCCATGTGCAAGCTGATTAAAGGCAGTGAAGGTAAGAAGAAAAGTTCAGACATGGAATGTATAAACTTCTGTTTGTTCAGAGCAAGGAGGACAGGAATAAACTCAGCCACCTCACTTGGCAAAAGATGGATCCTTCATTAGATGACATGGTATCACTCCAAAAATTGGTCCAAAAGCCTGGGTTTGTGGAAAAGTCCTGCCAATATGGCACAGCTCTGTGGAGGGCTGCTATTGGTCCAATTATCCTAACTCAGGGGAAATTAATATTCACAGAAGAAGATAATATAGCCTGTTCAGAGAAACTAGCAGGAGGACAATAGCAAGCAGACTGCTGCAGAAGCAATTACTCCAGGCACATGCTTCCTTCTCACCAAGCACATGCTGGAGACCAGCCAGGACCCTCATTCCTGGCCAAAGCTGGCAACCATCCTCAGCAACTGCTGGGAGCAGTGGGGTGTGATGTCTCTGTTGAAAGACACCCATCACCCCTCATTCTGAAGGACGGCCTCCCCCATGGCTGTCTTCCTTTTCCTTCACAGGTTGGAAGACCCCAGAGTAGGTACTTCAAGCTGCCAGGTAGGGCAGATGTCAGACTCAGCATAAGGCAGAGCCTGGGAAAAAGCCTGGTGCAGAAGTTAAGGCTGGAAATGAAGAGTGACTGGTTTTCTGCTTCATGTTTAGGGCTATTGCAGGTCTCTATTTCCTAATGAGATTCAGGTATGATTTTTCATTTTAGACCTTTTATTTTTATTTTTCTAAAGTACTTGTCATAAATCTACATTGTTTTGTATTGGTTTAGGGTGGATGTTGACATATTGAGATTGATGGTTCACAGAGAATTCCTACCTTTTATAATAAACATTAAGTTCATAGACTCGGCTTAAAATGTAACTCTTGGGCAAGGACACACAGACACTCTCTTAGACCTTGAATGAACCTATGCATTTATTTGGCTGATTTGATTCTCTTTTAGTTATAAAATCAAAACATATAAGCATACCCGCCAATCACAAAACTAGATCAATAGTTTTGAGTTTTAGCATGCTTCAGAATCACCTGGATGGCTTATTAAAACACCAACTGCTGAGCCCCATGTCTAATTATGGAGTCAATGAATGGTCTTTTCTAATAAGTTTCTTGGTGCTGTTGCTATCTGGAGACCAGACTTTGAATACTAGAGAACTAGATCTTTAACAGCAATCTGCATACACTTTTATGTGCCTCAACTTCCTGACTGCTATTACTCATAGTTGTAATAATTTTTAATTGATATGAAATTCCTATAATTAAATTTTTAAATGCCCAATTAAATAGCACTTAATTCATTCACGTCATTGTCCAGTTTTCACATCTATTTTGTCCTAAGGAATTTTATCAACACCCCAAGAGGGTCCTCCATATGAAACAACCTTTGAGCACCCCAAATACATGCAATGATTAAAATCTAGTTCTCGATAGAACCTCACTAAATCTGCCCTTTGGCACACACAATATCACAACTTAGAATGTTCATGTTTCAGTAGTGAGTATAGATTGCGGTTCTTGTAGACCACGGAATGCTCTAACATATTAGAGGGCTATAGCCCAAGTGTTCTCCACGTACTTACTCTAGCACCGAATCTCCCACAGACATTAAGGTGCCCCCCCTTTTATCTGACTATGTACCTCTTTGTATTTTCCAAAACTCAATAATGCCTAACCCTAAGGAATAGACTCAAGAGTCCATGGAAAGGTCTTAGTTGCCATCAGTTTACTATGGTCCTGTCAATCGCCTTCTGAACTTTTCCTCTTCCTTTTTCACAGGACATTCAACATTTATTCCTGTGGCATACATATGCCTGTAAGTGTTCTTTCATGTCTTATGAACTTGTTGAGGCTTCTTTTCTTCCAAGATAATGCAAATGCCACAATTTTAATATTTGCATTTCTTCTTAAAGGTATGTTGAAGTTTAATGCCCAGTGCTACAATGTTAAGATGTAGGGTATTTTAGAAGGTGAATAAATGTGAACATTTGAGCCAATGAAGAGCATCAGAGGTTAATAAAATGATTACAGTGAACTAACTTTAGGCTCTCTCACCCATCTATCCCTTCTGCCATGTTAGAGCACAGTGTACAAGACATAAAATCACAGGCAGAGAAAGTGCCCTTACAGACAATGGATACATCTCTGCCAGCCTCTTGGTCACAATGTAAATTATAGTTTTGAAGTTTAAAAGTCACTCAGTTTAAGATACATTATTTCAACAGCAGAAATAATATGATAAATAAATTGGTATTGGAAATGAGCTGTTGCTAAAATATATTTTAAAATGCATGGAAAGGGCTTTAGAAATGGAAATAAATGCTAGAAAAAAAACATATATTGCAATGAATAGAGCTTCAAGGTGAAGCGAGCTTCAGAGAAAACTTTAGTCTTCTTAGAAATGACTTAAGCAGTTGTGATCTGCCTGCTGGTGAAACTGGGGAACCGGAAACGTGATGCCAATGAAATTTCAGATGAAAACCAGGAGTGATGTGTAAGATACTGAAGGGCAGGCTACCTTCAAAGAGCTTAGCTGAAATGGCAGTATGTTCTAATGTGCAGGAACAGCAGAATTTCAATGTGAGTTAGAATATTTGGTGGGAGAAACATCTCAGTGAAAGTGAGACTGTCAACATGAATTCTAGACAGCTTACAGAAAATTGTGAGATGAGAGAATTAATTTTGAATAGAGTTTGTTTTCCACAGGAAAGTGATAATCAGAGATTTAGAAAATTCTGATTGTGGTAATGTATACAGTTAAAAGATGTGCTCGGGCAAGAAGGCCAAAGGTGCGGTCAAGGAAACATTTTATAAGAAGATTAGAAGGAACAGAAGGAAGGCAGATGGCATTCATTAAGAGAGTGGTAGATTGGTCCCTGGGGCATTTGGAAGACTTCCAAAGCTACTACTCCCATGATAGGCCCAGAAACCCAGGGTTTTGAGGACAGAATGCTTTAAAGGGCTTGGGACTTGCTATCCAGCCCCACCTAAGCCTCTCTTTCCCAGATTATACTGCAGATAATTCTGTATACCCTTACTGGGTCTTGTATGTGGCCCTGGTCATGTCTCTAGAAAGTGTAAGGAATGAACCGCAAGGTCATTCCTGTGGTTCTAATTCTATAGGCACAGAGTTCAAGGGTTGTAGAACCACAACTGCCGCCACTAAGTTTCCAAGGATAAAAAGTCCTAGGGACCAAGAAGAGGATGCTGTGGGGATGGATCTTTAGCTGAGTGTTCTCTAGGATAGGGGTGGCAAGAGTATGGCCAGAACACAGAGGCGACCACTTGAGAAACTCACAGCAAAGCCATGGGGTTGTGATTCTTCCCAAGACTCCAGGAGCATACCAGCAGTTATGGAGCCACAGTCTAGGAGAGCTAAGGGCACTTCAATCTATGAGTGTTGCTGTATGCACTACACCCAGAATAGCTACAGGTGTAGCTCAACCTCAATCTTCCTAGAAGACAGGACAAACCAAATCATTTTCAGTCTTCAGAATAAAAGTAGTTGGATTTGTTGGATTTTGGACCTACTTGAAATCTGATACTTTTTACTTGTTACTTGCTTTGGTGGTTTTGCATGAAGATACCTAACCTATATCTCCCTCACCACTGTATTATAATCATATAAGAACCCAGAGCTAGAGAGCAATTTGTCTGAGGGTCAATCACACCTTAAGTCTCAACAATGATGATTTAGATGGTATTTAAATGGTATTTTGGCTTTGGACTTTGAGCTTGATTGTAAGTTAAGACTTTGAGGTCACTGAGATGGAAAGAGGGCATTTTGTATATCACAAAAACAAAAACAAACAAACAAAAAAAAACCCACAAGAATTGGACAGGGAATACAGCGATGGACTACTATGACTAAATGTTCAAATTTTCTCCAAGATTTCATATTGACACCTGATTTGTAAATGCAACAAAATTAAGAGGTAGGGTCTTTCAGGAAAGACTGAGTCACAAGGAATCCTCCCTCATAGAGGTACAAATGCCTTAGGGATGTATGAAACTCCCTTCCATTCTGTTCTCCTTTGACTGAAGAGGACACAGTGTTGAAGGCCACATTTTGAAAGGAGGAGATGAAGCTCCTTCTAGCAATGAATTAGCCTCCAGATCAGGGGAAAAGAAATCTCTATTTTTTTTAAAAAAAATAAACTGTCCAGATGTGGTAACAAAAATGATTGACACAGCTGATCTCCAGGAAGACTGTAGATATATGAAAATGTTAATGAGTCAACTAGAGTTTGTTGAGGGAGCACATCAACCACACTCCAGAAGTTCCTTAGCTGTTTTGTAAGTTATCTAGCTATTCTTCATTGTAGCATTACAAAACGTATACGAAGTCAAGTGACTTGTCAAAGATGAGACAAATTTGAACCTCAGAAAGCTTAGCTCTACAATTGTATCCCTTCTCTAAGTGTTTGGAAGAATCGTAACTCTGTCTTACACATCTCACTATAAAACAGAATATAATTATTTGATTCTTGCATCTTCTTTGTTAAAAAAAATCACACTTGTAAAGCTTTGCAACTGACATGTGTGATGCTTCTCTGCATTCCTAGACAGCCTGTTATGACACTGATGGCGCATTTTAAAAACCAGGTCTTCTTAGAAGACGTGAGGTAACAAACAAATACAACAGCAGTCACCATTCAGTCTATTAGGAGATGGAAGATGCTACAGTACACAGTTTACCTCATCACATATTTACTTTCTGAGTCAGGAGATTGGATCAGAGAGAGCTCAGCCAATACATCCAACATGACATAGTCTGTCATAGTGGCAGCCAGAAAGTGAACACTGGCTTTCTTATTCCTCTCTCTACCTAAACCCCAGCCCAGGAATGAACAGGAAATTAATCCTTATTAACAACTGAATAATGATTTCCTGGGATTAATCTGCTTATCCACTAAGACTGTGGGTCTGCCTTCTCCACAGTTTCATGACTACATGTGGGCACACAAAATTTCTCTCCATTTCTGTCCATGCCTGGGTGGCCAAGGGCTTATTTCCACGCAGTATCTTAGGCACCACATCCTCAGGAATGGAGCTTCGAAGTGCTATGGAGACACCTAGCTGATGTATTTGCTGTCTCTCTGTTATTATTTGTGTGACCCTGGCAACCACACAGGAAGGAATAAAGTTTAGCCACTATTAATCTTTTATGATGAACTTTTCTCTTCCTTACCAGAAAATTTGCTAGTACTGTAAATCCCAGAGATTATTACTACTCCCCGTCAGTGACACCTTTTATTTTACGTTTGATGAATGTCATCCAATTATTTGCTCTGGGCCCATCCTTCATGCTAAACACAGAATTAGCTGGATTTTTTCCTTACTAATGACTGGCTCGTTAATCTGATTTTCTGAATTTCCATTTTACAGGTTTAATTGGGCTCCTAGCCAGGGTAAATGATTCCTTTGGATAAATGTATAGGTCATTAAATATATCTGTCCCTTTTGACTATTTCCATTCTTGCTGTGGCCAACTTAACCTGACATATCTTTGAATATTTATTTTCATTCATTCTATTTCTGAATGATATCTTTTTCTAGTGTACAGAGGGAAATGTGCCTACCAACATTGAAATCAAAGCCAGTGAGTTACTTCCTGACCCTCAATGGGAATTCAGTTGTTGAGCCTCTGGATTTATAAGCAGACACAGAAAATATGATAACAGAAACAAATATTTCTGAGTGCTTAACTTTCATGATATATTTAATATCCATAATAATAACTGTTAATATTATTATTTTCAATAATACAACTATTATTAGATATTAGGTTAGAGAGGTTAATAACAGATAACATTTCTGAGCATTTGTGTCAAGTCTTGTTCATCTATACATATTAGCCTTCTATTTTATGTTCAGGAATAAAACTGACATGTAATGAAGTTATATAAAATACTCCAAAATACAAGCAAGTAAATGATGACCCTTGTACTGAAACCTGATATTTATAGTTTTTAAAGCTTAAGACAATCCTTACATTGAGTGAGAATCCCAAACTTCTCTGTGGAGAGGGATAGATCCCATATCACTCCACTTGGAATTTTGCAGATAGGATGTCCACCAACACTGCAGATCTTTCTGTCTCGTGTTCCTGTCAACTTCTCAGTCCCTGAAAAATCAATGCTCCATTGTTGCCCATGACTGAAAGGTACTGCTGTCAGAATTTTTGCATAAGAAGGACCACAATGGAAATAAGCTTGGCTTATACAAGAACGGTTGCTCTCATAGAAAATGACATATAGAAGCTTCTCCAGTAAGAAGATTGAGCTGGGTCCAATACAATTTGAATAATACAGATGAAGAAAAATGGCTACAATTGTAGATACATATCAGCTGACTGTCACATGGCTCAAGCATTGTTTCTTCCTCCCTAAAGGAAGGGGAAGAAATACTTGAAGCCTTAAGATGCACAATTACCTTTTACAAATCCTTCGCTCATTAATTCCACTCAGGTTATTCAAAATAAATCTCAACATTTTTAGGCCTTTATCCCCTTCTCCGCTTAACCACTTATAGAATTCTCTCAAAGAACTTTTTCTTTCTTTGAAGAACAAAGAGACAGCATTCTCAATACTGGACTCTAGGAGTCCAACTTTATGCCTATAGTCCCAGATGCTTAAGGAATCAAGACAGGGCAATCACTACTTCATCTTCAGCATTTAGGGTCAGCCTGGGCAGCAGAGTGAAACTTACTTTTTAAACACAATTCAATGAACAGCCATATTTCTCATCAAAAACTTGCTATCATGTCTAAACAGATGATCACTGACATGGCAGCTTCCTCATGGTAGAAGGAAATGCCTCAGCTACCTTGAGTTTATTTCCCCAAACTGCTTTGCTAAGGTTCTTCCCAACATGTCTATCTCAATGAGGCAGCACTTGGAATAACACCACAGCCTATCAACAAGTCATCTCCTATGCTAGACTGGTCAGAGTTCAGTGTTTGTCTCACTGATGTTTTCTTATTTTATAGCCTAGGAGCTCTATATCACTCTGTCTAGAAAGAGTGGGTCTATTACCTAACACCATATCTTATGTTAAGGCTGGACCTCCTTCAAAACATGCTTGTACATATAAATTTTTATTGGTACCAAACAATAGTACCAAAATAGCTTCACCAAGAATTTATTTGGGATGAAAATCTGACACTGAAGCTAATATTTCATTCTCTTTCATGACGTGTGTCTAAAGGGATGGAAGAGGGTGGGGGAGGTGAGTAATGAACTTGCCAGTAAATTCAATTATCATAAACTACCGATGAAGCAACTACCACCATCACTAGCCAGCTAGCCAGCTTCTTGGCTCATCCAAACCCATCACCAGACCACTATCCTACTTCACTGCATGTTACAAAGGCCAGTAGGGAAGAGAAAGATGACAAGCAAGAAAGTCATAAGACAGTGAGCCTATGATTAGACACAATGGACAGAAGAATTAATATGCTTAACTCTGACCATCTGCATTTCATCACATATAACAAAGGAACCCAGTTTCCAATTACATGTGTCTTCAAAGGGAATACTTTCCCCAATTTTTAAGAATAAATCATATTATTTCATACCCTAGAAATGTGATGGCTTCTCCCGCTTGCTGATTTAATGACCTTGGAAATTAATTTAGATTTCATCTTCTGAAAGATAAAGATATGACTACTACTTCTGATGATAAGGTATTGGAATAAATTCATCTTCACAGCATACACACACATACACACATACACACACACAGAGAGAGAGAGAGAGAGAGAGAGAGAGACAGAGAGACAGAGAGACAAAGAGAGACAGAGGCAGAGAGAGGCAAAGAGAGAGAGAGAGAGAGCAGGAGAGAGCGAGGGGGAGAAAGAGGCATTTATTTAATATTACTTGTTCAGGAAGAATTGCAGAAAAAGATGCCTGTAGCCATATAAAACCTGGGAGGCCCTCTGGAGACTGACTAGGTAGTAGTTATATACTAGGTAGTAATTAAACACAGTCTCCTGATCATACTGGCCAAGCATAGAGCTATGAAATTCTTCTCTCTATTCTCAGCCAGTATGACATTCCAGGGGGACCAAAATTAGAGAGCACAAATCCTGTATGTGCCACAGATTACCATTAATGAATACAAGTTAGCTCCCATGAACAAATTACCTAGGGGAGGAGGCATCGTGGAGTTCATATTTGCTAATGAGTTGAATGACCTATAGAAAGTAGGCAGTCCCAAAGTGGCAGAGTTCAGATTTAAATGTAGTTTACTATGTCCTTACAAGGTCAATTATACTAGGTAGTCTGCAATAAGTCTAAATTGTCTACTCGGAAGCCTCTCCAAAGGATGGCAAGTTTCAGATGAGTCATAAAGACCCACACCTGGGATCAACCAATTTCGTGGTGGCTTGTCCCTGTCCTCCAGTTTGCCATCCCATTCATCTTTATTTTTCCTCTGAATTGTAGGCTCTTTATTGACAGCACCCTTGCTCCACTTACTAATTGTTCAGTAGGAAGTTGGCCCATTTGCAGAACTATATTGATTTTGAGGGTATATAATGTGTCTTATTGTTATCTTGGTCCTCTCTTGGCAAGCTGTATCCATGTACAGCATCTGGAATCTCTGCAATGCTCTATGCTCTCATCTTTTCTTTCTTTTCAATATTTGCCATTATTCTTCAATATTTTCATGCAATATATTTTGATCATTTTCGTTCCCCTCCACTGAATCTTCCCAGATGCTCCCTCACCTTCCAATCCAACTTTATATAAATTTCTCTCTCTTAAAACACATCACTCATACACACACCATCACCACCACCACCACCACCACCAAGACCATCACCACCACCACCACCACCACCACGACCATCACCATGGAGTCTGATTTTATTATTCTGATTCTCATTTGATTTGAATATAATCCAGGAGATTTAATTACATCATCATTTTATAGTTAAAGGGCCCAAGGTCCAAACACACTACTTTAGGTCACTTTGTTGCTTAAACTTTGGTCTCAAGGTAAACCTCAAAACTTCTGACTTTTAACCCCAGGCTTTTTTCATTTTTCTATACTTCTAAAATGTATGTTTCCTGAGTCAAAAAGAAAACAGATGAGAGACCATTGCATGGATTGTTATATAAGTGAGTAGTGATTTTACATCAAATATTCCTTTGAGTGGTTGATAACAATTTAACATGAAAATCAGGAGCTGTAAGAAAGTTCACCTGCCTGTGGGAAACAGAGCAGCCGACGACAAGATACAACCAATCAGTGCTGAATCCACACCTCAATTAATGCTGTGGGCAAATTCACACTATCTTTTGAACCTTCTCGTGCTTAAGGACTGCATGATAGATAGTGGTTCTGGCTTCATTGTGTTATACGTATCATTTATCAGCAGGCAAGGGAATGTTGAACACCTCTATGCCAAGACTGGGCCAATTACTCTCATGGAGGCAATGACATCAAAAAGTCCACCATCCTTTGGGAAGGCAAGAGTACTTACTATACAAGGGGCAGGAACAACAAAGAAAGAGCATGGGCAGTGATACCCCCACTCCCACCCCAGGCAAAATGAAGGCTAATTTCTGTAATATTCTCTCTACAGAACATCCGTGGTCGGGTCAACTTAGTCTAATCCACCTTTCTACAATTAGAATGGATTAGTGTTGGATATGGTGGACACCACCCCTATCCTTCTGATGTTTGCAGAAACATCAAGGGACAACAAAACGCAAGGCAGCAAAGTCACAGAACTAGCAGAGGACTAAGCTGACTTTAAATACAGAATGTTTGACGCCAGAGAGTTTGTGCATATAGCCACCCTTTTAAATCATCATCTACAGAGTGTCACATATAAATGCTCACACGCATGCATGTATGCACCCAACCCCCAATACACACACACACTTATACACAAGGTCATATGTAATACACAAAAGGGTATGATTTATAATCCTGTAGGCTTGGAAGGATTGATCTCGAACAATAAAGAACATTTGCTTGCTGACTGAGGTGATGAGGATAAGGCACACAGATGAGAGAAGCCAGACAGGTGAGATTGCCCTAAGTGACAAATGGAGAGGGGATCAAGGAAAAAAGATGGGAAGAAAGTATGATATACCTTGAGAGGGGCAAAAAAGAAAAGAAAAGGAAAGTCACCAGAAAATCTAGAGATGCATGTGAATGGAGGTAGTTCAGGAAGGTGATAAATCACTCACTGATTTGAAGTGAGGTGCTTCGACGTAACAGAAAGAAATAGCACACATGAGTAGATAGTATTTGTTAAGCTGCATGTATTTGTGCTACAGCATAGGAAAAGACTCCTTGTAGCTCATGGTTTCAGAGGGTTTAGTCCTTTATAGTTTGGCTCTGTATTTCTGAGCCTATAGGTGGGCAAGAATATTATGATGTCAGAAAAAATATGGCAGAGATTACTCACCTCATGGAGTCAATATGAGGGAGGGGGAGGATTAGAAGGATGGGAAGATGGGAAAAGCAAGGCAGAAAGGAGAGGGGCGTGTCCACAACAAGCAAAGGACCCACCTCTGTAACTCCCTTCCTTCAGAAAGGTCTCGGAAAGTCCTCAGTGTCTCCCTAAGTAGTACCAGCAGCTAGGGGCTAAGTCTTCACTACACAAATCTTCTGGAATGACACCTGATGTCCATGTAATGCTGTATGGTGCATGATATAAACACAGCTTCATTTCTAATCTACAACTGACTTAGTTGTAGTTTCTATTGCTGGGATGAAACACCATGACCAGAAAGCAAGTTGGGGATGAAAGGGTTTATTTGGCTTAGACTTCCATATCACTGTTCATTGCTACCGGAAGTCAGGGCAGGAACTCAAACAGGGCAGGAACCTGGAGGCAAATGCTGATGACAATGGAGGGGTGCTGCTTATTAACTTTTCCCCTCTGACTTGCTCAGCCTACTTTCTTATAAAACCCAGGAGCAGCAGCCTAGGAATGGCCCTCCACCATCAATCAATAATTTAAAAGAATGCCTTACAGACCTGCCTACAGCTTGATCTTATGCAGGTATTTTCTTGATTGAGATTCCCTTCTCTCAGACAACTTTAGCCTATATCAAGTTGACATAAAACTAGCCAGCACAACATCTTTAATGAAATGCATTTACTATTCGATAATTTCATTAAATGTACAGTTTTTTTTTCCTTTGCAAATAGTAAATGAAGTCCATTTTCAAGAAACTGCCCCAGAGTTACAGTTGGAGAGCCATACTTCTGTATTTGTGTACTTTGGGGTAACTTGTTTAATTTCTTGTGAAAAATAACAAAGAGAGAAAGGGCTAAAGCTGATGCAGACCAAGAACTCAAGATCATTTTTCCTGTGCACATTGCTTTCTGGCCCACAGCCTCCTCAGTGTGGAGATAATCTTCAATGCATTATCTTCAGGTTCTATACTGCCAGTTTCTAATTTGTTCATTCAACAATTTCAGGACAGTTTTTAAAACTTTTTTTCATTTATTTTTGAGATTATAATATAATTTCATCATTCCCCTTTCACTCCTCCAACCAATTCACATACCCCTCTTGGCTTTCAAATTCGTGACCTGTTTTTACATTATTGTTGTTACAAACAAGTATGTATCTGTACACACACACACACACACACACACACATACACACACACATACACACACACACACACACACACACACATATATATATCCTGCTCAGTATAATGTTATATTTTAAAGCATTTACTCTATGCATGTTTATTTATATCCTTACATAGTTTCTGATTCAATCTGCCTCAGACAAATACATCTACAGGTTGTGCTGGTTCTTCATTTAAATGGCAGGACCATGCAGTGGTTGAAAAGAAGACTCTCAGGTCAAATGGACCTCAACAATGTTCTATGCTACTGCTTATAAGTAGTTTATTTGAACCTGGGAAGTGGTGAATCTTCTCTGTATCTCATCTAATAAAACAGGAATTAACCCATATAGTGCCACAACAATTGTACTCATTCAGAAAAGGCCCAGCTCACATTCTCCATCACGTTGGGATTCTCTAAAATTTTAGAATATTCTGTGTTGAAGAAAATCAGCCAGGATCTAAAACCAATAGAAGAAGGCCGAGGGCAGGACGCTGAGAATTATAGTGTTTCTAATGGTGGTGAATCACCTCCCACCCACTGAGAACAGTAGTATTTCTAATGGAGGTGAAGAATCACTTCCCATCCACTTCACAAGCATGTCTCTGACAGTTCAAGGGAAGAAGGAATGTGTGCCTTGCATCTTTTTCCTCTCACACAGAGAACACCTAAGAAGCAATTACACAGGGCCATGAAATACTAAAAACAACAACATTCAGAGTTCTCAGATTATTATTCTGTGTTACATCTGGAAGCAAAAGGCAGTCAGCAGCCAGAAAACTTGCAAGTTTATCCCAGAGAGCTGGACATAAGACCTTGGGTGGACTGACTCTGCTCTAATTACCACAGCATGCCATTCCAAAGCAAGTATCTCTTCCAAAAGTGTTCTTTAGAGAACAGCCTGCAAGCAATCTTGCTTGACCATGAGAAATAGGAAGACTTAGAGAGTCATGAGGATGTGGTTCAGCTTAGGTCCTTGTGAGGTATGCTGTCAGCTAGTCAAAAACCGGAAGTGGAAGGTGTAGATTAAAGGATCAAACAATTCTGAAATGCAAAAAGCACAGAGGAAAAGTCAGACCTAACATTGTTGTTGTTGTTGTTGTTGTGTTGTTGTTGTGTTGTTGTTTTGAATGGAGGCTTGCATTATAGCTTCAAATCTAGAAGCATGTCATGGAGGAAAGTTGAGACAGTATGGGAGGAGGAAGCCAAGAAGGGTGGGAAGGGGTGGCTGACAAAGAGGAAGCATATCCCCAGTACCTCCTCCCCACCATGCCACTGGGCTAGGTTCTAGCATAGGTGGTGGGTTGCAGAGCTCCACCCTCCCCATGGCACTCCTGAGCTCGGGCTCTTAAATCCAGCAAGTCTGTCTGCTGGCTCTCCTCCCCAGGAGGGCAGGACTAATCAGACTCAACCTTTAAACATCTTCATCTTATTACCTTCATAATCAGCGTCTAATGTCCTGTTCAATAGATGTGGGGCCAGCTAGACCCAGCGCTTGAACAGCTGCTTGGGCTGTGGAGCTATTCTCTGCGCCATTGATCACAAGGACAAAAATCAATCTTGGCTAAGAAGAAAGAAGTTAAAAATAAATTGCGAGGATTGATTTCTGTTCAGACCTTCTGACTCCCAATTTAGGAAGGGGGAAGGAAGAGTGAACGTGTGTGTGGATCCTTCTGTCATGAAATCAGTTCCTACATCTGAGGCTCGAGTGCAAACTCTGGAGATATTTTATACATTCGCGTAATTCTCTTTTAATGGATGTTCCATGATATTTATTTTTGCTTCTTAATAACTGTCAGAGGTAAGAATTAACTTAAATCATGAACTCTTGCTAAAATAGAAGTAAAAGAGGATCAGAGAGTTGGCTCACTTGGTAAAGTGCTCACTCTGTGAGCATGAGGGTTAAAAGAAGGTAAAAGATGAAGAAAATCGCCAGCATCCAAATTTAAAAAAAAAAAAAAAATTGAGCGTGGCAGTACCCACCTGAAATCTCAGTACCAAGAAGACAGAGAATGTAACATCCCTGAGGCTTGTTGTCTGACCGGTCTAGCTGATTCAATGAGCACTGGGTTCAGTGATACACAATATCTCAGAAAATAGGATGGAGACTGATGTCAATATCTACCCTATTAATACACACACACACACATACACACACACACACACACACACACACACACACACACGCATGCGAGCACCTATAGAGGAGTTAAGGGAGATAAAGCATGGAACATTATGTATGCCTGTCGTTCCAGTGCTGAGGAAGCTAAACTGGAAAGCTCTCAATTTGAGTTCCTCTTGAGCTATGTAGTGAAAAAAAAAAAAAAAAAAAAACTACATAGCGGGGGGAAAAAAAAATCCAAACAACACCCAAAAGAAGAAAAGCAAGCTTTGTCTAGTTCACTCCCACATCCCCAGTGTGTGGCTACTGTGCTTTGTGGATAGTAACAACTTCAGAAATATTTGTTGAAAGTCTGAGTAAACAAATGAATAGATTCCTATTTCTGTCTCTTGCCATTATGCAGATTTGTTCATAGAATTATCAGACTATGCAATGATTGCTCTTTGGTTTGTGTGCTATCGCTCTATCCCTAGATTGTAAACCCTTCTATGGCAGGTACTATGTTTCCTTATTTGCATATTTATTTCTATACGTGTGATCTCTAGGGATCACAACCTTATTTACTCTTGGACTTTTTTATTTCATATTTACTCTGTTATTTCTCTTTTGTGTTCCCCAAGAAACTGTGATGGGAAATGAGGAAAGAAGAAAAATTGAGCAGTTCTGTGTGAGACTTAGCAACAATACAAACATCTTTTCTCCACATAATTCTCCTATTGAAGATATGAGATATAGAAATCCCCCTGAGTAATATGCCCTTCCTTTGTGATTAAAAGGAACAACCTATATAATGAGCAGATCTTTGGAATTTTAGAGTGATAAATTCTCAGAAGGTCCTGCATAGAGTCAAATGGCCCATTGTTTTCCAATATAGGCTCTCTGAAAATTTAAGATGTGTACAAGTGACATGAGGGTGTCTCTAAATGGACAAAGCATATTCTGGAGGTCTGTTGAAGCTGTATAGACCTTTGCCCTTCTAAAGTAGCTCAAGCCCATAAGCCATCTTGCCTTTATTCTTAGATTCCCCTGATTCTTTTGTCTCAAAAGTAGTTCCTAATCAGCCAGAGCAACATAGAGTTTCAACGATCTTCTTAATGCAACCCCTCATCTAGAAAACAGCAAGTGAGCTTTATAGAGGATTCATGGGGGCCCAAGATCACAGAAGTTAATGATAAAAACGTAATCGTGCCAAGGAACACTGCCCCTCAGTTGCCTATCTTACCAAGGCATACCAATTTCCTCTCATAGAAGATTCTGTGCCTTGTACACTGTGCCTAAGTTGGCCTGTCAAATAATTCCCCTTCTGTACTTCTCCTTCAGTGCAGTCTGTCACAGAAACAGTGCTTTCTTATATGTTCTTGAGGATTTCTCATAAGCAACACAGAGAGATAAATGGCTTCCTCCGTCATTTACCATCAAAGAGAAGCATAATGATTTCTCAATAAATGATCAAAAATTCAATGGACAAATAAGAGAGTGAAGAAATTTAACTGGCAATTGGTATTTCTTTATTTGATTGAACCTATACTAACCTATGAGATCAATCAGGCTGATTAATCACTGTTTCTTCCATGGTGAAATTTCAGAAGCCCCTATTCTCATTGACAATGAGCAGAATCAGAGTTGCAGTCCTAAAAGCTGCTTGCAGAAATCCACAATGTTTGCTCACCACATTAGGTAAGGTTTGGAGTTAAGAGCAAAGTGATTAAAAATTTTAAAAGCTGAAACTCTGAAATTAATAGACATATATATCCTAGTTAGAAGGGTAATGGATAGAGAACAGACTTAATAGCCTACTTCTCAGTCAACAACCCAGCTGCCTTCATTTTCACCATGCTGGTTTTTACAACAGCATAATTATCTTTAATAGGAAAAGGCTACAGAAAAGAAAATTCTCCTGGGAGCTGGGGACAGAGGAGTAGGTGTCCAGGACTTGCAGAGACTTAGCAGGAAATTAAAATGGGGATGCTTAGCCAAGTCACAAGTCCAAGGCTCCTCCGAGTAGTCAATGGAGATCCAAAGAAAAATGCATTCCCAGCTTTAAAATGTAGCAAGAAAAGTATCCATTGAACAACAAGAGAAAGAGTAGAAATGTTGATGAGAAGGATGGTTTGCCATTTTTAATGCATTGTCACTTTGTATCCCTGGGATGGATGTGTGAGGATTATCTCTCAGAGACTCAGGAATGACCACATCATACTGAATGTCATTGTACTGGCTGGTTTTGTGTCAACTTGACACAAGCTGGAGTTATCACAGAGAAAGGAGTTTCAGTTGAGAAAATGCCTCCATGAGATCCAGCTCTAAGGCATTTTCTCATTTAGTGATCAAGGGGGAGGGCTCCTTGTGGGTGGTACCACCTGTGGGCTGGTAGTTTTGGGCTCTATAAGAAAGCAGGCTGAGCAAGCCAGGGGAAGGAAGCAAGCCAGTAAGAAACATGCCTCCATGGTCTCTCTATCAATCCCTGCTTCCTGACCTGCTTGAGTTCCAGCCCTGACTTCCTTTAGTGATGAACAGCAATGTGGAAGTGTAAGCTGAATAAACCCTTTCCTTCCCAACTTGCATCTTGGTCAATATGTTTGTGCAGGAATAGAAACCCTGACTAAGATAGTCATTAAGCTTTTATTTGGTTGATGATACAGTAAGTTCCTAATATGAAATAAGATTTTCACTTTCTAACAGAGTCTAGTACACTTGTCAGAAAGTGGATGTAACGTTCCTCCCCTAGTAACTACAGAAATTGGACAACCCCACCTATTTTGCTGGTAAAGCCTCCCAGGGGAGCACCTGAGACCTATTCAATGCTAATGGGAAGAAAAATGAAACATGTCTTCATCATGTTTTGGAAGCTCAAGCATCTCAGAGATCAGGTTTAGCCTCCCATTTCCTTAGCTACATGACAAAGTGGAAGTCTATAGACCACAGAATCTTGGTTATCCCCACTGGAAAAGTAAAAATAATGTCTATCACATAGGAACTTGTGAACACTGAAATTATCTAAAAGAAAATACAATAAAACACACATATCAGATACACATTTGGCATTAAGTGAATATGAGGTCCTTTTCCTACAATAACATTTATTTTTCAGTTTGTTGATGGCTGGAAAAGATTTGTGTGGTCAGGAGAAAAAGAACATCCTGAAGAGTCATTGCTTCTGAAACTGAAACTGGCAAGTGTCCCAACTGTGTGAGAGATTGCAAACTGGTCAGTGTCTACTTTGACCTGATGCTGGAAAAACCCATGTGTTGTCTTACACATCCTACCTACCTTCAGCCAGGACTCAGAGGCTGTCTCTAATGACGAGAAACTCTATACTTAGCCACCATGAGTGGCATTGTCCAATCATTGTATGGATAAGCCTGCCTTCTTTTGGGTATGAAGAAGCTACTGCTTATTTTCCTAACTAACCACAATAATTCAGCCATCTAGATACCTATTCACAATTGATCAAGATCCAATCAATAGATGGTAATTCATGTCTGGCACTGTAAACCTAGCCAACTACCTGTAGCTGCAGTGGCCACAAACCCAATATGAAAACTATTTTCTTCAATGAATTTTTCTAATTGGAGTCAAAGATCCCACAGAAAAGTGTGGCTCATCCTCACCAAAGAAGACTCTATTTTGCAACTGACAAAGACTACTGAAAATGCAGAACTGGCCAAAATAAAACAATCAAAATGAGTGTGAGAAGCCCAGATCCAACTGGTACATCTACAATGCAACCTCTGTACTAAAACTCAGAGAATACTGTGGAAGCAGGGGCAGAAAGATTCTAAAAGTCAAAGTATCTGGCCACCAGCTGTAAGATGGTATCTTCTGGAAGTGACAAGGACACTACATCTGTGAAGTCTCCAATAGGTTTGCCTAAACAAGACATGCATAATGACCATACAAGTTGACATGCCATGTGAGTGTGATAAATCCCATAGGGCTCCACCCCTAGATGAAGAGCTATAGGCTATTAATGGCTGCTGAGAGAAAGAATGTCAATTTTCTCCAGGAAACATTACAACATAGTAATAATTAAAGAAGAGATCATGAATTCTAGAGATAGGGCAAGGAAAGAATTGGTGGCAAAAGTTATGTAAATACAGTTCTCATCTATGAAATTATTTTTTTTTTTTAAAGAAGCAATAAAAGTAGTTGCTCAGAGGTGAAACAATTTAATGCCTGTAGAAAACTGAAAACAGTGTAACACCCTTAGATTGACATTTCCCACCCATGTGCACTAGAAAGGTCGGGTTAATGTATAATATTCAGCAAGTTACAGAACTATTCTCTGAGACTGATGAAAAGCATCCCTTGCTACCTAGGCTTGGGATACGGCAGGGATTGTAATTTTCACAGACCCTTATTAGATTTCTTGGGAAGAAACAAGGTTTTTATTGGGGACTTGTATAGTAAAGCAGTAAATAAAGAGACAATTGCCACACATAAAGGACCAGTGGTTATCAAATGAACAAGGCCCATCTGGGACCCTCCCTTTATCTATACTGTGATGAGGATACCAGGATACATTAGAATTTGGACATAATTCATGCTGAAAGAGTGTGTGGGATGGGGTTCCTCAAGATAGGAGGTAAACGTGGAAAGAGAACCAAGAAGACTGGAAAGGACAAAGCAGAAAGAGGTGGAGGGAAAGCCTCCCGTGTAACAAGTATGGTGATACCAGAGAGGAACGTGAAGAAGATACCGTTTAGAATGGAGCACGTGTTGGGAGAAGGGTGCTCCAGGATAGGCAGGGCAGTCAGGAGTTCTACAGAGAGGCTGGCCAAGTTACTCATGGAGAAGTAAGTATATAATCCACAGGCATCTTTGATAAACTCAGCCAAAGCAATTTCAGTGGAGTGGCAGAGGCAGTCCCAGGTGGGTTTCAGAGATGGAAATGGGAAAACAGGAAGGTGAATACAGATGATGCTCAATAAATTGGTGGCAAATGAAATATGAGACTTATATAAAGAGGAATGTAGAGGTCAGAGAAAGTTCAGCTTTGCTTTGTGATTTAAGAATGGTAGATATTTGAAAATGCGTGACTACTGATGGAAATTCCAAAATAGGCACTAGTGATTTGAAGACACAAAAGAAACTGAGATGGATTGATATCCTAAGACTCTATGAAAGAGAGGAAGAGAGGGGTGTAGTATTTGAATTAAGAGACTGGTGCCTTTGTTTCTGGCATATTTCAGTTTCCATAGAAATATTTGAGTCTTCCAAGGAGAAGTGAAGCCTGCATAAGAACAATCACAAATAGTTTTAAATTTCATTTGGTGAGAAATGATCCAGGAATAGAAACCATGCAATTAGGAATCAAGAAATAGAGGGGAAGGGAAAGGAATTCCAGGCAAATCCCTAACTTGCTATCATAATGGCTCAGTACCACTGGGGTCCTATCAAAGAAAACTTCAAGCACATGAAGCTTAGAGTGGTCCATCTGGAATAGGAAGGAAAGATGTTAAGACAATAGCTACTGACTCTTAGAAGATGTATTCTCAGAGGTTCTCGACATCCTCAAGGTTTGTGTCTGACCCAGAATGGTCAAGAGGTCTCTTGTAAGGATATACATTGAGGAAAATGAATCACAGAATAAAAAGCAAGAGACCTGCAGTGTAGCTAAGGCAAGCTGAGAGCAGGCCTCCCTTTTTCACAGCTGGTGATGGAGACCAACATGAACCAGAAAGACGAGCAGTGGAACCTTTAAAATGTCCTACAGGTTCACTGAGCCCCATCTTTACATGAGCACAACAGCACTCTGCATTTATTGCTGAGAGCATCTTAAATACTAGCAGTAGCTGTTACACCAAGCCACCAAATTTAATACATGCCATGTCCCAACCACATGACGAGACTGAGGAACTGTCCTTGGTGCTGGATGTAGAAAACCCATATACTTAAGATTCTGGAAGTATTTCAAGTGTGTAAACTTAAGCATGTCTTTATTAGATTTCTTATGAAGACTGTCTCTATCTTTTTAATTTCCCTTAAAACTTCTGTGTTGTAATTGTGTCTCTAATGATGAAATTGCTATTTATTTAACATTTGAAAAGCTTTCCCATTAAAGCTGAATTAACGTCATTTAAAATATCACCAAATAGTTTTCTTTGAATAATTACACTCTATTAATTACTGCCACAGGCCTTTTTTCCTATCAGAAAGAGAACAATTAGAGAAATAGTAGCTACACTATAGAGACATCTCGATGTCCCATGATGGTGTACAAAGTAGTCTCTTCAATAAAGTATCAAAACCTTGATGAACCAAGACCAAGATGTTACCCATCTTAAAAGATAATTAAAGTTCAGAACACATCTTGTCTCGTGAGATCATGAGAGACTGATTTCTTTCATGGCAGCACCGTGGAAGTCATGTAGGAAGGTTTTATCCGGCACATATGTTGAACCATGAGGTGATCCCATGAATAATTTAAAAATGAATTTAGCAAAGAAATTGAGGCATCTTTCATTTGACAAGCTTTTAAAAACATTTAAAAAGAGGGTGTATATATACAAAAGAGTGAGGTTGAGTTTAGTGCATGGATTAGTGTTGATTCTTGCCTTTTGTAGGGCTTTGTAGTTTTCAAAGCACTTCAAATGCTTATTATCAGCTCCCTTGATCCTCACAACAACCTTCCAATTTGCATAGGGCAAGTAGTATGATTCCATTCTGCAAAGATATGAAAATGAGTTCTCTGAGAGTCTACATAACTTATCAGTGTTCTTTGGCTGATGTGGAGCAGATCCCTGATTATAGAGCAGGTCTTTAAAACCAAAGCTTTTTCCTCACATCAGACCCCCAGATCCTTGAGTAATATATTCTTGTAGGGCAGGGACAATATCTTTTGCCTCTGTCATGTCCAGTTGCACTTAGCATATTTTATGGGGCTCAGCAGAGATCTATCTGTTAGCTTTGAACACTCATTAATGGCCCATACTTCTGAGACATCTCACTGTACCTTATAACAGAGCTACTTTTCTCTGTATACACATGGAATTCTTAAAATCTAACAGCAACTGGTTGGCTTGATTGTGGAAACATAGTCATTCAAGAAGCAGTCTGTCCACTGCTCCATCCTCATTACAGAGGGAGCTTTCCTCTGGACTACATCCAAAATATTACTAGGGGTTGAAAGTAGTAATTGGTACTAAATGAATCTATATCATATCTGTTCCTATGAAATTTTCATAACAGCTTACAAAAGATCCAGGACTAGTGCCTATTAGGGACAGTGTTGGACAACTTGTTTAGATTCTTACCATGCTGGGTTTTTTTTTTTCATTTCTGAAGAACAGAATCATGCCACTTGCTCAATACAATACACATTATTGTGAGACATACAGGAGATTCACAGAGTATATATAATCCCTGCTAGATAAGCTTTTAGAACCCTCCGATCTATTCACTATGTCAAGCAACTAAAAGGAGTTCTTTCTCCTGAGTACTTAATTTACTATGTGTAACCTCCTAGGACAGTATCAAGCTTACCTAAGAAAACCAGGGAAAGAGCTTGTTCTAGACTAAAAATCACAGAGATTAGAGACTATGTGGGCAATGGTTTCAGCAGTCAATATGGTTTTCCTCCTTCAAATGTGCATTCTCTCTTCCATGTGAGCATGTAATTTCTATCTGTAATTAATCTAACTTCCCTCTCATTTTGGATACTTGAATGGATACAAGTGAAAGTGAGAGCCAACTTGTTCAGGGAGTGAATGAAGCCTCACATGAAAAGTGACCTCACGTGCCATCATGGGAAGCTAGGATAGAACTTCATGTGATTCTACAGTGGAAACAAGAAACCTTACAAAGCCATGTTCTTGATTGTTGCAGTCCCTATTAGCCAGGATATGAATCCTTTTGCTGAAGGAATTTTAGGATGATAGTCACTGAACTAACTATTCTCTAGAATAACCACTAGGAAAGCTATCCTATAAGGATAAATGACAGGATTGTCAACCAACTTGGCTCAGAATGCAGGAATCAACAGTCCGTCCCCCCTTACCTATGGAGGACAGGTTGTTTCTTTTAACCATGTGAAGCATGGGTCTTTAAGGCACACTCTTCCCCAAGAAAGCCATGCTTTCTGGGAAGAACTAATGCATTTTGATTTCATTAAGAAACCCAAGACAGAAAAGGCACCAACAGGTTAACAGATAAACAGTTTCTGATACAACTTCACCTCAAGGGGCATAAGAGGGCAAGTGTAAGGTCTCCTCCAGTGAAGCCACTGAGATGGTGACCTGCACTGCTTGGCCATGCCTGAAATACAGGCTGAGGTAAAACCTTTGTGGTCGTCCTGAATTTCAGGAGCCATGTGGGTAGTTTAGAAGCCCCGCCTACCACGCACAGGACAGAGGACTAAGAATAATAGATCCAGGAAAGAAATTTCTATTGGGTATGGGAGAAGCTTTGCTTTACAGGTACAAGAGAGAAGATGTGAAAATTTCATGTGACATTACCATCATAGTGAGAAATGTAATGGGTTAATCGAATGATTCTCATTAATTAGAGGTTGCCTGGGATTTTGCTTATTTAACTGTACTCTCAAAGATATAGCATACTTACTCATACGCAGAGAAGATATGGCCTTGGCCTCATTGGCTTTTCTAGTGGCTATGTATAAAAAAGTTCTGACCTCTGACCAGTCACCAGTATTTTAATCATTGACTTTTAAACACGTTAGCACCAGAACCCACTGATTAAATTAATGGGACTCAAGTAAAGCAATAAAAAGAGTGAACAAAATGGTTACTCTCTCTCTAAGGAAGTACTAGGCCAGTGAAACTACTTCCCTACAATCCTCTCCTACTTTTATTATTCTTCTTATTATTAATTTTTGAAATAAAAAATAAACCCAGAAATTTACACATATTTCTTTGGTACAATGTAGTGTGTTGCTATCTACACATAATGTATATACACATAATGTATGTGTATATTGTATAATGCTCAAATCAGGGTAAACACCCACCAGCCCCCACTCCCACCCAAACACACACACACACAGGCACACATACATACACACACACACACACACACACGCACGCACGCACGCACACACGTACACAGGCACACACACACACGCACGCACACACACACGCACGCACACACACATACACACACGCACGCACGCACGTACACAGGCACACACACACGCATGCACACATGCACACACGCATACACGCATGCACACACGCACACAGGCACACACACACACACACACACAGCTTGTAAAACTCTACCTGACTTTATGGTGAAACATTGCAATTCCTCTCTTCTGCCTGGTAACATAGCCTGAGCATAGTCATCTCAGGCACTCTTGTGTACAGCATCAGTCTCGAATTCCTTCCTGAGGTTTAACTAAAACTTTGTTCCCTTTGCTCAATGCTTCTTTACCCTCCCCTTTCCTCTAGCCTCCCATGCCTCTGTCAATCAATGTTCTGCCCCTGACTACAATGAGATCAACAGTCACAGGGACTCCAGTAACATGTAAATGAAAACCTGTGGTTCTTGTCCTGCATTTCCTGGCTGATTTGATTTAGCATAATATCCAGACTGTCATTCTTTTTAATAGCTGAATAGTATTCCATTATGGTTATGTACCACATTTTTCTAACATTTATGAGTTAATAGACACTTAAGTTTTGGAACACCGTAACTATAGCTGCAGTAAAATATGCTGGTGTTTTTTACATACTGATTGCATTTCATTTGGATATATATCTGGTATTTGTTGGTCACTCTGGTTTTACTGAGATCTAATATAAAGCTGCCAGAAACAGCATTTGTTCCCCAGTGTGTGAAGGGACAGAATGGGTCTTCAGATGAGATTCTTTTTGTTTGTTTGTTTGCTGTTGTTCTTTTCATCAGCTCTGTGTTTCTGCTAGCATTATAGACAGACTTAAAATGGCAATACTAGAGAAATTATGTGGAAAATTCCTGAAGCACCTTATGCTAAACTTACTGTTATCTACTTGCTAAAATTGTATATTTTTAAAAAAATCTACCTGTACAGAACCCAACTTCCAACACCACCTTCCTTAGGAACAGCAAATGCCCTTCCGTAGAACACAGAGTCCCTAAGTCCAGCATGCCTTGGAGACAGTAGACTCATGTGAACTGTTCTACACAGCATTCCCCCTTTATCAATGATTTTTTCCATGATAGGTGCCATAGGGCTAGCAGACTGTTCCCCATCCTGGTATGCTGGGATGTTGCAGAGTATCATCTATGAGCTTAAAGCATGGAGACTTTATCAGTTGGCTGGTTTTCTTCTTCTGAGGCATCTTTATTCATGGAACAGAAAGGACCCTTCACTAACCTTGGTTTAGAAGCAGATCTTGGTCACCAAAGTACAAGCTCACCGTCTGCATAATAAAGCCAGCCCTGAACCTTAGCTCATCTTTCCAATTTATATTCCCACAAGTGACCAGAAACCCACAAAGTTTCAGAAAATTACTTGAGGTAGTTTCTCTCTATTATTAAATGCATACTTATAAAATGATTGAAAATCACTTTTAGAAAAGAAAATGAAGCTATCAAAAATGTCCAATGGCAGAGTCACATGTGGATACACACACACATCTGTAATTCCAACACTCAGAATGCTGAAGCAGGAAAATAGTGAGTTCAAGGCTTAGGAGCTACTAGAGTTGGTATCAGGTTACTTCTGAGATTTCTGGGTAGAAAAAAGGGTAACCACCATATCTGGATTTGATGAAAGAAAAATAGAAGGTCCTGTCCAGAGGGTACAAAACACCTTGGTAGAGGTTCCCGGCACATGGGTCTTGTGGCTATGCCTAATGCCATGTTATCCTCTCTGTGTGTGGTTTTTCTCCTCCACACTGACAAGGAGAAGGTGAAGGATTCGTCATCTTGCCAAGAGCAGCAACATGTGTTTCCTACTAATGTAGCTTTCATCACATGGCATTATAATTGCTTAGCTGCCTGTGCTCCCCACAGGGCTGAATGTATTTTAATATATTTAAATGAGCGAATGGAAGACAGCTCTGAATAATACTGGGTAATTCCCGGACAGTGGTTTTACAGAAACACAAAGGCTCTCTACACGGGGCATTTCATATGCAGTGAGCAATTGCCAATTACCTTAAGTTGTCTTATATTGTTAGCTACAGAAACAAGATTTCCTTGTGTGAAAAAGATAACTAGCTACACTCCCTAAAAATAAGGACCACATCTTATCTTCTCAGTTCAGTACAGTTCAACAAACACTATTGAATACCAGTCATTATGCAAAATGCAGGAGAAACAGATGAATACGACGGAAGCAGGGTTTCCCTCCTCGGTTACAGACCTGACAGAGGAGGTACAACAGAAAGGGTTAAGAAGGAGGCTGTAGAGCTTGATCCAATCCTGACTGAGGATGGAGGGAAACTAAAGGACACTCTACCTGGAGAAAGAGAAACACTCCTCCATTGCTGGTGGGATTTCGAACTGATACAGCCACTTTGGAAAACAATCTGGCAGTTCATCAGAAAATTGGAAATAGTTCTGTTTGAAGACCCAGCTATACCACTACTAGGCATATACCCAAAAGTTGTTCCAACATATAACCTGGACACATGCTCCACTATGTTCATAGCTGCCTTATTTATAATAGCCAGAACCTGGAAACAACACAGATGACCCTCAACAGAGGAATGGATACAGAAAATGTGGTATATTTACACAATGCAATACTACTCAGCTATTAAAAATGATGAATTCGTGAATTTTGTAGACAAATGAATGGAACTAGAAAACATCATCCTCCATTAGATGACCCAGATCCAAAAGGACACACATGGTATGAACTCACTGATAAGTGGATATTAATCCAAAAGCTCAGAATACCCACAATACAACTCACAGACCATATGAAGCTTAACAAGAAGGAAGACCAAAGTATGGATCCTTCAATCCTATCTAGAAGAGGGAACAAAATAATCATGGGAGGTAGAAGGAGGGAGAAACCTTGGAGGGAGAGAAGGGGGGGGAGGGAGGCAAGATCAGGTAGGGGAAGAGATAGAGAAGTCCAGAGGGTCAGGAAAATGAATAGAAATATGGAGCAGTGGGGTGTGCAGGATGGGGGCCTGGGGGTAGTAGATAGTCTCAGTTTCTAGGGAAGGGAGAGGTTCCCAGGACCCAATGAGGATGATATTAGCCAAAATACCCAACACAGGGAAGATAGAACCTGAAGAGACCACCTCCAGTAGATAGGCATACCCCCAAGTTGATGAAAGGCACCACCCATTCATCTGAACATTTTTAATCCAGAATTGTTACTGTCTAAAGGAAACATAGGGACAACAAATGGAGCAGAGAATGAAGGAAAGGCCATACAGTGACCTCCCCACCTCAGAATCCATCCCATTTGCAGACACCAAACCCTGACACTATTGCTGATGCCAAGAAGTTCTTCACCAGACAGGAGCCTAGTATGGCTGTCCTCTGAGAGACTCCACCAGTATCTTACTAAGACAGATGTAGATACTCACAGCCAACCATTGGAATGAGACCAGGGACCCCGGGGTAAGAGTTAGGGACAGGACTGAAGGAGCTGAAGGGGATTGCAATCCCATAGGAAGAACAAAATATCAACTAACCAGATCCCTTCAGAGTTCCCAGGGACTAAACTACCAACCAAAGAGTATACGTGGATGGGTCTATGGCTCTAGCTACATATGTAGCAGAGCATTGACTTATCTGGTATCAATGGGAAAGGAGGCCCTCAGTTCTGTGGAGGCTTGTTGCCCCAATATAGGGGGATGCTAGAGGGATGAGGCAGGAGTGGGTGGGTGGGTGGGGCAGCACTGTCTTAGAGGCAAATGGGAGGGGGGATGGGATGGCAGGTTTGCAGAGGGAAGACCAGGAAGGGGGACAGCATTTGAAATGTAAATAAATAAAATAATCAATTAATAAAAATATACTGTTTGTCTACCAAAGAGGCATCCAAAGTACCAAGAAAATACAAGAAAGACACATGTGGCAAGAAGTGTCATGGTATATGTGTGGACACTAAAAGGTCCATGTTTATTGAAGGGTTAATTAAAGCAAAGGAGGTTTGTGGATAGCAACAGTGAGTAAGGGATTATTATGAGGCTGATTCTTATGAGAACCCAGACTACAGAGGTTCTTGAAGACAATGCTAAGGAATTGGATTTCACCCTGCAGGTGATTAACAGCCACTGAGGCTCAGGACATTGATTTCTCTTCTAAATAAGGAACTTTGGAAGGACTTTGTGAAGGCACTAGGGATTTGGGGTGCTCATCTGAGAGCAGAGAAACCAGTTAGTAAACTACAGCAACAGATCAGGAACACATGATAAGGATTTATAAATGGTTTTAAATAGCCAAGTAATTATAATATGCTGCTTTCCCCTCATAAATCATCCTACAGCAGCAAGCCAAACAAGAAAGAGGAGTGCAGACTCCAGACTTAATGAAAATTTAACCATGAAATACAATATACGTGGGAAGGAAGCCACATATATTGTGTTCTTGGGGATCTGTCTAATGAGAAATACTACTTAGGGAAAAAATGGTTGAGTCACACAGGACTGAGAATGAAGTAATACTCTCAATAAACAGGGATAGAACTCTAATCTTTCACAAGATAAGCATCCTAGATTTTTGATATTTTATTGACAACTTGACGGACTCAGATCATTAAAGAAAATAAGCAATGATTTAAAATATAGAGATCCATGTCTGGAGAGATGGAGAGAGGATAGTTAAGAGAACCCGCTGCTCTTCTAGAGGACCAGGGTTTATTTTCTGTCATCCACATAGCCATGGTGGCTTACAATCATCTTTAATTCTAATTCTAGGGGCTCTTAAATATTTTCCTGGCCTACATGGACACCAGGTACAGAAGAGGTATGCAGATATATATGCAGACAAAAATGCCTACTGCCAGTTAGCAGGCCAGTCAGAGTCACTGGTTCAAGAATTAAGATGGGTGGAACCCAAGGAATGATATCTAAGGTTGCCCTCTGATCTCCCAACATGTGTGTACATGTGTACACTCTTATATTTTTACAAAAAATGTGCACCTGTATACACATATGCATGAGTGTGCATGTGTGTGCACACACAGGGAAAGAGAGAGAGAGAGAGAGACAGAGAGAGAGACAGAGACAGAGAGAGAGAAGCCTACATAATAGGATTACTTGAATAAGAGAAGAGTTTTAAACAGGAGTAAAAGTGACAAGGGAAGACACAACAAGGAGGATGAGAAAGATGGGACATGTTATTTTTGTTGTCAGAGGAGGAGCAAGAGAGAATGTAAAATAAATTCTAGTTAAGCTCAGAAAAGGAGCTTAAAAAGGACACTGAGACAGAATGACCCTGTAAACTACTAAACACAGATTCACACACACTGCAAAACTGTTTTTATCTCATTTTGTTTAAACTGGAGACAAGATGAAATGCTGTCTTCCTTTTGTCAATTTGTCTAACACATTCTGGGCCCTACAGGAAGAGTGCCCAAACCTTGGATATCAGTAAAATATGTCTTTCAAGATATCTTAAAGGGATTTTTGAGATGATAAAAAAAAAAAAAGGAGGAAAAAAATGAATCATTTGAATAAAAGAGACACATTCCGAGGAATCAAACAGTATGATGACCCCAAGACACATACAAATACATAACTAGTCTACACATATGATGAAAAGTACCTAGGGGTTAGCAAAAATATACAAAGCAACTCCCTCACTCCTAAATGAGAGCCAGGAAAAACAAAACAAAACTAAGAAATCTCAAAGATGAGAATCTCAGACTGCCCTGACCCAATCACAATCAGATACTCAGCAAAAGCCAAGTTCACAGGGAAAGAGGTCAGCACATGAAATGTGGACACTGAGAAAGTGATATTCAGCCACAGAGGGAGAATTAAGAGTATTCCTGCATTCAAGAATTAGCTGTTCTCAAAAGCTTCTACCAATGACAAACTTAAGACAACTGAAAGATAAATGGGGAGCATTCCCCCAAAAGCCTAATGGGTACAGGTGAGTGTATTCATGAATAAAACTAAGATCAAAGCCAACACAGGACTGGCAGATTCAGTCAGCTATTATAATTTGGAAAGGGAATCATGAGAAGTCACTACAAACCCCATTTCTCACTTGATCCACAGTGCCTCACAAAATATTTACATTACCAGTCATGTGCTAACACAATGAGGCAAACATTAGAAAATCCTGTGACCAATTTAAAGTGAGTGGTGGAAGACTTAATGAGAAGAAGGAAAACAGAGATGCACGTAGCATCCTCGATTTAGCATCATTCACAAGAAGAAATCAATAGATAATCATCCCCAAATAGAAGATGGGGTATTCTGTAAATAGCTATATTCCTAAACTAGGCAGTTAAAATGAAAATGAAAATATTCAGCACTATGAAAGGAACAGATGGGAGAGTAAGGAAGTCAGACAATAACAATAAGAGTTTTAAGTCGTCATAGCTTCACCCTGAGCACACACTGGCAGAAGTAAGGCTTACATGCCATTTCTATAGAGGCGGGTGGCAGAGCTCTTGTGTCAGGAGAAGGGATGGTCAAGTTCTGATGGAAAACCACTGGACACATGGACTACACTGTGTGGAGCTTGATTGGAGATTGCTGGCACTCCTTTACATAACTTCAATTTTAAATAGTGGAGAGCTTCAAGTAATAGTATTTAACCTGTGTTTATTTGGTGATTAAAGAAATTCAGTATTTTTTTCCAATGTTATGGTCCTTGCCTGTGGGTAGGTGGTGTATGTGTGTGTGTGTGTATGTGTGTGTGTGTGTGTGTGTGTGTTCAAGTTTATGGCCCTTTGCCCTATGGGTAGGTTTATTTGTTTGTTGTTGTTGATTTTTTCCAGGTTTATGGTGCTTTGCCTTATGAGTAAAAATCAGTTGAGTGATAGAGCACCCTTCTATCTTTCTGAAACCATCTTTCAGCTCTTAGTTTTGGCCTTACTGGCTGGTTCCTTCTCACCTTCCAGAATGTAAATACTAGTGTGTGCCAGGAACCAGTGTTTATATCTTTCCTCTTTTCTGTCTGTTCTTCTTTGATTTTTTTTTTTAAGATTTCCAAATATTATCAACATACTATCTTCTAATTTATATATTCAACCATGACAGCCCCACTGTCCAAAATCTCTCTCTTCCCACCCCACATCTCCATGCAGGGCTCAAAGAAACCAAGCCTGACACACTTAGTTGTCTGTTTCCTAAATATCTGTCCTTGGTTAAGTCATCAAGTCCTAGCTAAAACAGCAATGGGCTATATTCATTAATACCCCAGCATCTAGTTCCTGGGTGCTTTGTTTTGTTTTATCCATATCATCCACCCTCATGTGACAGACTTCATAGAGAAATGAGTTTATCGCAACAAAGGATAAAGGCATAGCACATGTTCATAGAATACTTCGGTTCTAGCATCGCTGCGGTAATTCAGAGGCCATGGTCAAGCACAATCCTAAGGCAGCCCATGGAGCAGGTGCTGCAATTAACTTCTTTTATAGAAAAGTCAAATGAATCTGCCTGAGAAACTGCTGTACTCCAAAATCAATGCTCCCATCACCCACCATACCCCATACTGTGTGTGCATGCGTGTATGTGTGCATGAGTGTGTGAATGCGTGTGTCCCACTTGAATAGTTCCACTAATTCAAGAAATTTCTGTATGCTTTGTTTTTGCCCCAGCAGCTAGGAGGAACCACACATAAATCTGACAAGGACTACAACCTTACTGAAAAAAAAAAAATGCAACCTTCCCTTTTAAAGCAAAGTAAAGCAGAATTTTGTTTGCTTGTTTTTGTTACAGAATACATTATAAAATAATGTAGAGAGGAGATATTCTCAACTTGAAGTCACATTTCCAAGCAACAGTTTAGCCACATTCATCATTATATACAGTATTGCCATTAAGAAGATGACAGTCAGTCTGACATATTCGCAAATATCTCAGGATCCCATGTTAAACTTTTTCATCGAAGGTAAAGAAAAAAGTCACATATATGGGGACCATGGCAATGGGAGTCAGATGGGAGTGAATATTTAAAACCAAGGAGACAGCTAACTGAGGATGTGGATTCCTTCAGCTCAGCAATAGTGAACGCGATTGGAGGTTTTGTCCTGAATGGGTTGGTATTGGGTATTCCATCAGCTGTTTCAGCACAAGCTGATCTTGTGTTTCTGATGCACAGCATCCAGCATGGGGTACAAAGAGAGAGCTATTAACCAAGGGCACCTATCATGTGATGGAGATCACAGCTCACTAAGCTAAAGGCATCATGATGTGGAGACAATACTCAAACTCACAGGACTGCTCAGGCAGTAAGTCCTAAAGAGAAATATGCATTAGGTCATGGGAAGAAATTTGAGGAATAGCAAGAGTGGAAGTTAGCACTGCATATTTTACAGGGTGTTTTTTCAGTCAACACCTACGAATGAGACAATGAGGTGCCTGTTGATAGACCACAACACAGAGAATCAATCCTGAGATGTTGATTTCTTCCACTCTATAATTCAAGTTGATTTGGCTGGCACACTACTTCTCTTGGGTTTCCATCAACACAACAAATTCTCACTGACCACTTTACTTGCATTGAAAATTTGTCAGGCCAAAGGTGAGAGACAAAAGAAGAATTTAAAAATATCGTTCTTACCCCTGAACTGTAATATTCGATTTGGAAAGGAGAAGAATCTGTTCACATCTGGCAAGGGATGGCTTGAATAAGCCATGAGCTAGAAAATTGCAACCTTGAGCTATAAGGTGTACTGGAGGGCAAGATGCACCCTCACAGAGGAGATGCGATTGATCTGGACTGAAAAGCTAAGGAGCAGGCCATGAAGAAATTCATTCAGGAGCAAATTCCAGGTAGTGTCAAAGCTCGAGTTTCCTTTGGGAAACCATTTGCTAAACAACTGAGAGTAAACAATGGGAAAGTACATTAGGAAACCAAAGGTTGTCATAAAATGTCCAGCTTGGTGCATCTGCCTATCATGTATCTACATCTGTCTGTCTGTCTGTCTGTCTATCCATCTATCTTCTATGAATCTGTGCATCCATCTATCTGTGAATATGCCTATCTATCTACCTACTTATCTGTCTATCTACCTATCTACCTATCTCCTTACCTATGTATCTATCTATGTATCTATGTATCTATGTATCTATCTTCTATGAATCTGTGCATCCACCTATCTACAAATCTGCTTATCTATCTACTTATCTGCTTACCTATCTGTCTATCTATCTATCATCTATCTATTTATCTACCTATCTATCTCCCTATCTCCTTATCTATGCATCTATTTGTCTATGTATGTGTGTATCTATCTATCTTACTATCTATCCATCCATCTATCTTCTATGAATCTGTGCATCCATCTATCAACAAATCTGCCTATCTACTTATCTATCTATCTATCTACCTATCTATCTATCTCCTTATCTATGCACTTATCCATCTATGTATCTATGTATCTATCTATCCATCATCTATCTATCTACCTATGTATCATCTATCATCTATCTACTGTCTCTCTTTCTCTCTTCCTTTGGAATGAGAACTTTACTTTTCCACAGCTTCCACCAATTTTGTATCTCCTTGAACTACACAGTAGACACCACAAACTCAACACATAAAGATTTCATTTAGTTTCTTCTAACAGTCAATTTCTTGCAGGAAAGAACTTGAGAGTTGGACATTCTAAAAAGTGATCAGCACTGGAAGGAGAATGGACAGTTGAGCATGTTTTAGCCTTTTCCAGAAAGCGAATCCTGGTGATGTCTAATTCATTGCAGGACTTCATGTCTAAGACAGAGAAGCCACTTTGGACAGAAATAGAACATGACTTTGATAAATTACTTAAAGTCAAAGCCCATTAGACATTTGACTCTAACTAACCTCAAACCCCAAAGCCTAATTATCGTGAGAGCTCTGTTATCCTGAAATGGCAATCCAACTGAAGAATTCCCTGGTAAGTAAAATCCCCAGGTCAGACACTGACCTGTAAAACCTTCAGAGTGCAGGAGAAGTCTTGAGTAGCCCTAGGGCCTGAAACCACAAAGTGGGTGAAGGACAGTGTCATTGCTCCACATCATCGCATTCCCAGGAATGCCATCCTTGCTTATAGCAGGCAGTCAACCTCTCTTGTCTCCCTTCCACTGTTGACTGTGCCAATAACACTCACCTGAATGAAGATGTATTCATCCTGGACAACCAAGGAGCTGATGTCAATGGAGCGGGCAAAGGGGCCACTCCGAGTTGTCTCAGCACATTCTTGGATTCTGCAGGTGAGGTAGTGAGCATCTAAAAGAAAGGAGCACGGTGACATTTAGCAGCAAGGTAAATAACCAGCCAAGACCCTTGCAGCACACAAAGTTAGACATTATGGGGAATCACATACTAATATTTTTTAAATAATAATAAGATTTTACTTTCTTGTACACAAAAATTGAAGACACTACCCCCAAATGAGGGTAATATCTAGGGTCACCAAGAGAGTAGAGAAAGAGTTAATCTCACTTACTACTGGTAAAAGAATAAATCATTTTAGCTTTTGGAAGAAAACATTTGAAGAAGCTTTCAGAAATTCACATGCACATATTTTTTTTACCAGTAATTTTAATTCAAGGAACGTTTCTATAGAAAGACTCATATATTTTCACAAAGAGGAAAGGCAGGAATGTTCATTGTGGTATTACTCAGAGCATTGTAAAACTAAAAATAGGCTAAATATCCATGAATGAAGAAACATTTGAAAGAGCTAAGTTCTATGTACATGACAGAGTATCATTTTGAAATTACAAGATTTGGCAGGTACATATGTATCAACAAACTATCCATGATGCATTGTTTTACCATGTTTTGAAACTATATTTCCCATTGTAGACAAGCGTGACTCATTGATGACTTGAAACTTTGTCTTTAGATACACAGAATTCTACAATTACACAGAATAAAGTTTTAAAGGTCGTGTATAAAGATTAGATATGAGTACTTTGGGAATGGGATAAACTTAAGTTATTATATAATATTTTAGTACTGCTTGTGATTTTTGCATTATAAACATCTTTATTATGTATACAACAAGAATACATTCACTTACTACTTACATAAAACTTGTATAATTGTTTGTAAGAAAAAAATTCTACCTTAATCATCACGGTTATAGCTAAACCAGAACAACAAACCTCTGATGTTAAGTGCAGAACTACAGAGCCAGCCTGGAAAACAATGAATTCAATTTCCTGTTCCTTCAGGAAAAACTAGAAGTGAGTCTTTGTGAAGAAATTACCTTGCAGATTGCCTTAAACACAGTTATGGTTTGTTTTATAAAATTGAGAAATAAATGGTCAAAATGAAAAGTAGATAGCTTTAAAACTATACGCTGAGTATCTTATTTTTCTTCTGTCATACTTAATTTCCCTTCAATGTTAAAGTTACAAATGTTTTTTTTTTGTTTGTTTGTTGTTTTCAGTTATCAACAAACCATAGCATACTCTGGCCTGGTAATTCAGTGTTATAATCTCAGATATTCAGGCAGGGAAGGCAGAAGATCAAAAGTTCAAGGAGGCCCTAGACCTTCCTGAGATCCTTTCTCAAAATATTTGGTTCTAGTTCATTATAGGCAATCTGGTTTGGGACCTTCTGGGTTTTTAAATACTGCTAACTTATTTTTAATGCAAAATATTCTGATTTTCAAGGTTGTTTTTTTTTTTTTTTTACAGGCCATTTAAATTTCAAATATAGTACAGGACAATGCCATGTGGCTAAGCACACAAGACCACAGTCCAAAGGAAACCCAAGAATGACTTACACCCAACCCGTGGTCTTTCATTATCTGGGTCCACCTCACAAGGGAGATATGCTTTTAACCCCAGACCCTGACCACGCAGTTAGATCAGTCTTTCCAGCGCTTTTGAGTATGTACTGATTGTGCCCTCTCTTTTGTTTTTGTTCATAAATGAAGCCAAGAGTGGCCTGGCTTTCCACATCGTGCCCAGAGGAGAGAGGAAGGCAGAAATCCCAGGCTGTGCTTTGGAGCAGTGTCTGCCCACCATGGGTATGTTTGGAGATGTGCAAACTTACTAATTTGCTTCTTGACTAAAGCACCAACATGCAGCAAAAGGCGGCAATAAACACATGTAAAGAAATCACAAACACCAGCATGAAAACCTGTGTCCTTGTCAGTCGGTGTCTCCAAAGCTCTCCACATTGCTAATCAAGGGTTCACGTGGGAGGGATACTTGCTTTCACTCATCCAAAGGCTCATTCTTCCTTGGTTATTTACTAGGCTTTTTGCATTTGAACACTCTGAAAGAAGAATCAAGTCTTTTCAAGGCCACCCCAAACAAAATCAACACCTACTCAAACCTTGGCCCTTGACAAGTAGGAACTGGTGCCAAACTCATCCCACAGCTTGGCTCTGGCTCTGCTCGCCAGTGTGTAGCATGGGATGACAGGTTCCATTTAACAAGACACCAGCACTTACATGAGTTGCTGAAATCCACTTCACAATAAGAGACCTTGCAGTCTTTAGCCAGACTCGTGTGCTGGAAGTCTCAATACGTTGATTTAACAAAACTCAGAGCTACAGTAATGAGTGCCATTGTGATCACTGGCTGATGAGAACCAGTAGGAGGGGATGGTGAATTACTGAGCTATCCAGGCTTCCAATCAGAAATGAGGGATGGTCACAGGAGGACCTTTGGGTATAAAGGCTGAGCGGGAAATTCCATTCATCTCAGGCTTCATATTTCTACTAGATCTCAAGTTGGGAGTATAGCAACAGGCCCTCCAAATGAGGATAGATATGACTATATGTAAAAGCTCTATAATGGAACCCAGAAGGATATTTATCATATACATTGAAATCCCAAAACAAGCTGCTAGTGAACTGGCCTTTTTTTTTGCTTGTTTGTTTTTGGTAATACCAGGTACCACACACAGGAAGAGACTCAGATCAAGATTAACGATCACAGTGCGGCACATGAGGACAAGGAAGTCCCGATCCTGTATTAATTATAAGAACAACATCTCATCCAGGAGGGGTAGGCTAAACAAGATTGTCACCGGGATTCACTATATTATGTATGAAACACTTAACATACTGTTGAACACTTTTTGAAAATCCGCTAAGTGCCATTTATACTGTGAAGGGAAAGGAAAGAAGATTTAGTTGAGAGCATCCCTCATATACTCAATTAGTACCAAATAGCATTGGCTTCGCTGACAGGAAGGAAAAGTTTGTGTTGATGGGTAAGTCACATCCTGAGTTTATACTGCTATGGACACCCTTTAGGTGTTGGACATGTGCACAGAGAAAAGAACAAGCCCAAGACAGAAAAAATAAATTAGAAAAAAAGTGAAGGAAGTGACTTTTGAGGTTAGCTTGTGAACAGTAAACTACACCTATGTGAAGATGGAATTCTGGAAAATGATAAATCTTCACCTGGACTTGAGCATAGACAATGCCTCTGACTGCCAAACGGCTGGCTGGAGGACTGACCCTATGCTACCATTATTACTGAGATGGAATTTTCTGCTCTTTATTGGAGACATCCCCAAGTAAAAAGAAAAACTATGGAGGCTAAACTCTAGAAGACCTCATTTAGATCACCACGGGAGAACCTCAGGTAGTGATTTTCCAACTGATGGATGCTTGTGACTAACAGGTTTCTAAATGTAAAATCACCTTTGTCATGCATGAAAGGTCACAGTCAAAAAAGGATGTCCTTGGTACCACAAATAGAGGGATCAGCTAGGTACGGATGTCCTTGGTACCACAAATAGAGGGATCAGCTAGGTACCTATGCAATATCTGGCCCAGTTTCCTGAGTATCTGAACCATTTTAGCAAGATTCTTAAGAACGGCCTTTGCTAGCCCTGGCTGAGACAGCCTCTAGGCATCCACACCGTGGTGTGAAGGCTGCCTTAGTGGGGCTGCCTCATTTCTTTTGTATTCAACCACAGTACACAGGAAGCTGCAGGTGTCAGACACTCCATACTATTCTGGGAAACAGAAAAGAAGAGTTCAGTGTTCTCAAGTGATTCCCAGGCCAATGACAGAGGGAGCATATTCACAAATGAATGTGCCTCGAGATTTGTGCACAAGCATCCTGGAATTTGGACAAAGAGACAGTCTAACACTTTCAGAGCCTCACTGCATTCTGAGGGAGGCTGCATTCATGCCAGGAGCTGTACAGGGCTCAAGGAGGAAGCTTTTAACTTGCCATATTCAGCAAGGCAAGCTTCTCCATACTGACAAATTCCACAGTACAGTCTAGCTTGGGCTTTACCAGGCTTTTCCAGAAGACCAGTGCCCCTGTACCTGCAGAACTACTGCTTGAAGCATCTTCTCTCTTTGGCTGGCTTTATAAAACCACAGTAAGTGCTACTTAAACAAAATTGAATTCTATTAAAAGCCTATACATTTTCATTATGCTGAATTGTATAGTGGCTTGTGATTATGCTTTGCCTCTGAGATAACTAAATATTCAAATTTCCTAGACATGGGGCCTCTTGTCACCTCAGAGAAAAGAACTTTCCATGATTCACTCAACTTTCATCCCTCTGGGTAACATACATATTGTCAGAAGTTGAAAAGTGAATCAAAATTTTGAACAAAAAGCTAATTCAGCTCTTTGGGTATGTTCTTGAGAAATACCCAGGAGCTGTTTATTTTAAATAACAATATTACTCTCAGAAGAAAACACATAAAAATAAGCAGATTCAGGGGGACTCTGAAAACTCCTTAGCTTCTCTAATACCATTTGTCCTTGACTGGAAAGCAGAGCTAACCTATTTACATGAAGTGCAAATCAAAGGATGTGACATTGATGGAAAAGCCTAATTTAACACTAGAGACACAGTGGATACTAAAATACAAACAAAAACAGGGAGTTCCTATCCCTTCAATTAGGTTTAAGACTTTCAAGCTTTAATGAAACCACTGATAAAGGAAAAGTCCAGCAAGCTCTGCCTTCTTATGGCACAGGAGACAATCTGGTAAAGTTACAGGCATTCAAACTTCATGGCAACCTGGGCTGACTTCATTGAGAGCTGTGTCTAATTCATATGAAATAATATATCCTAGATCATGGTGATGGAGGTGGTGCTGATGCTGGTATTGCTGAGGATGGTCATGATGATAATGATGGTGATGATGAAGACTGGGGAGGTGGTGATGGTGGTGATCAGGAAGATAAAAATGGCAAGAACAGCATTTTGGAGTCCTTATCAGTTTTGACAATATTGTAGGACCATGTACAGTAACTTATTAAATCTTCCAATATTACAATGAGGAACTGTCACTCTTAATACACTATCCCTGGATTATTAATGTCTTCATTAAGTTGACAGTTGATTGAAAGATTTCCCTATGTCCCTCAGCTGAGACATTAGGCTAATGACAGAGCTTGGGTCTGAACCCAAGGAATTTTGATGAGAATTTGTAATCCTAAATACTACACATTCAGAACACAGCAGGAAAATGAGAACCTAAATTCCAGTTCAGACCCAGGCATGTTATCACATGTTGACAACTTAGAAAATGATACAACTTAAGAAAGTCCTACTTGCTCCTTCTTCTTACAAATTCTGAACTTTTTGAAACAAAGACAACTTTGTACCTTAATATACAAAGTGGGGTTTTTACTGTCCCTACTCTAATTGAGGCAAGGGCTCTCAGTCTGCAGACCCAGTAACTAAGCTCCCTCTCCCCTTCATCTGGGCCTCTGGGTTTCTAAAGTGATAGAACTATAAGCTAAGATATTTTAAGAGTCTGTGGCCTATGTTCCTAGTGTTCGGAGTTTAGTCTGATGGACTGATAAGCTGACTTAGTGACCCCAGCCCATTTGATTACTTATGTCTGCATGGGATGTTATTGAGAATTACTGAGTTAATAATTTCTACATTCACTTCTCCCCCATATCTCTTTCTGAGTCATAGGAAGTCAAAGCCTTCCTTTCCTTCCCTCCTTGTAGATCCCTCTACAAATGAAAACACTGATAGACTTTGAGGTCTTTTAGATAGGTGCATTGATGCTGTAATCCAACTGCATAACCCAATGTCCCCAAGCCAATAGGTCATCGCTCTAATCCCACAACATCAGCTAGGGTTACCTCTTCAGATGGGGGAATGTTAGAGTATTGGTGAAAGCCCAATAGGAAAAGTTCCTTTTAGTCAAGAGAATAGACTCTCTGGCCTGGGTGAGACCCTAATATTCTTGTTAAGCCTGATCGATCTCCTGGATCAGAAGCCACTCCTAGGAAGATAGGCTTACCTTAAGCCATGATAAAGGATGGGCAGAATCATTTTGTGTCCCTACAAGACCCCCTAGGACCAAGCTTGTGCTTAATAATTATCAGGAAGGAAGAGACCAAGATGACATGAGGTCCTCTGTGTCATGGCTGGGTTGTTTGGTTGGTTGCTGTACTGAACTCTGCTTTACAGTCAGTTTTGCTCAACCATAAGATCCCTGTTTACAAGTTGAATAAAACTACATGAAGCAATAGATGAGTGTCAAAGAAAGGCTAAGAACCCTGAGCAAGGTCAACTAATTTCTAAATGGGGCAGAAAGCACATTCAGTGTTTCCTAAAGTATTCTGTAGATATAGTAGGTCAAAACAGGATGTGCTTACAAGTTTTAGGCTTTGCATGGTTTCTACAACATTCTGCTGCTACTTGGTCATCCAAGAACCCACTGAGGTGAACAGGAAACAGAATATTCTGTTCCACAGGACACTGCCGCACAGAGATGTTAAGATTCTTTTTCACCTGTTCTTACAGGCAGGGCTTGTTCTGTTGTGTTTCTATTAGACTGTTTGTGTCTGTTTCTAACCTAGAAGATTCTATATATTAGAATAAAACAGATTTTCATCTAAGTCAACTTTAGTTTTCCTTTGAAAATATAGCCCTATAAATATGTTCAATTCTGGGAAGCTAAGTATTACAGTTTTATGAAATCATTTTTAAATTTTTTTATGTGTGTGTTATTTATGTGCACCATATGTGTGGGATATCCTTAGAGGCCAGAAGAGAGAATTTGACCCCAAGGAACTGGAGTTACAGAAAGTTGTGAGCTGTAATATGGGTGCTGGGAATCTAACTATGGTCCTCTGGAAGAGCACCAGTGTTCATAACCACTCAACCCTCTAGAGCCTCAAATGTTACAATTGCTGTAATAACTGGCTTGACACAAATTCAGTGAGATATATGCAGCCATACATACAAGTTACAAAGAACACTGTGGTTTGTCTGACTCGATCTTTTTCAGGTCTTGTGAGTGTGACCAAATCTCCTGCAAGTGCATGGGTGTAAACAGCCACGTCACATACTGAAGACAGAATTTTGTAACACTCTTTCCTACCCTTCAGTTCTTGCATGCTTTCTGCCTCCTCTTTCACAGCAGGACTTTGGAGTTCTCAAAGCTCCACTTCTAATTGAGGAGTTACTAAGAGCTGATAGATGCTTGGAAAAGGGAGTCAATCTCTTTGGGGGTGTGGTCATTGGTAGATTGCTCCAGTGGATTTACACACACACACACACACACACACACACACACACACACACAAACACACAGGTATATATGAGCAGCATCAAATTGACTTAGTGGGTTTAAAAAAAAAGCTAAGAAAAGAAGACATGAAATTGAGAGGGGCATTTGTTAAGAAGGAACTTGAGGAGCTCAAGAGGGAACAGGCAAGATAGATATGATATTATATTGAATACTTACATGAACTTCTCAACAAATAAATTCAGAAACTATCCAAAAGTTATATGCTTGAACTCTTAGGAGTCCATTGTTAGAATAGACACAGATAATATAAGACTTACCACTGTATCTCCAAGGTCAAGAATAAAGTCTAGCACATAGTAGGTTATATTTAAGTTTCTGTTCAATAAAAGGACAACATTTTTTTTGCAAATAACTGCTGTTAATTTTTCCAGGAAGCTTATCCATCTAAAGGGATCATTTGTTAAGGCAAGTGGTCCTTGTGGCTTACCATGTGGCCATAAAATGCCCAGATGAGCTACAGAGGCCAGTGTTTGAATTACACCAAAGATGCTCAGGAAATCACTAACAAGAGCAACAAGATTCATCCCACTTACTTACATCCCCAGAAAATTCATTCCTGGGGGTTTATATCAATAACAGTCTCCCTTGGGACTGAAAGTCTCTTCCTCTACTCTAGGAAATAGGGACAGATATGGCAGTAATAGACCTTGAGGCTTTTCCTCTTCCCAAGCCATTGACATGCAATTTGGGGTTGGAGAGAGACCTTGGGCAGATCTCTGGGCATAGTGTGATCTCACCAGCACTCACTTCCATCTGCTGTCCTCACTTCCATGTGTACCAGGTCTGCCTCCTTATCCAGTCCAGACACCGACCTGGGGGAGAAAGGGAGAGACAGGCTGAGTATGGCCAAGCGCAGGGGACAGCAAAGCAATACATATCTGGGCTGTTATTGAGCAGTCTAAGCTCTGAAACAGGTCCACCTTGCATGCTAGGGTCTGACACAGCACAGCCATTGGCAGCCCCAGAAGTATGATTGGTTTTAGAGACTGTCACCTTCAATGGTCTCAATGCAGAACTCTACAGAGGTGTCAGCAAGCCTCTTGAAAAGCAGAGTCCATGACATTGGAAACCAGCCTGAATCTCTGTCTTTGAGCCAGCCCTCCCACTTTGTACCTTCTAAGAGATTTTTGTGAGTCTCCCTTCCCTACCTTCTGCTTTCTCAGACCTAGAAACTAAACTAGAGTTTTGTGCATGTTCACTGGTAGACATCACTAAGCTGTATCTTCAACCCAAGACACTCCTGAATAGACATATTATTGCTCTATCCATGTCTTACACAGAGAACACTACCTGTTTTTCCTTCCCTATTCTGTTAGCTTCAAGGTCTGTCCGCAGCATCCGAGCATGTCTACTCTTCCTTCCTACTTTGTTTACAAACAACTGTTTGACTGCAAGCACTCAAAATATGGTGCCTGGGACAAAATTCTCCTGGATACGAGGTGGAGAGAACCCTTAGACTTCTTTGCCAGCAGCTCAGAAAGGATAAGCTCAGAGTCTGTACATAAGACACTCTTCATATGTCATTCTCAAGGCCACCTGGGCAACAGTTTCCTCTCCTGTCATAGATATCCAAGCCAGTGTGAGACACAGAAAACCAGCCTCAAGTGCAATGGAACACACTGAAACATCCATGCACAGAACACAGAATCAAGGTCTCTAATACACCCTGATTCACAGGATTTGTAGGATGTCACCATCACAGACGGCACTTCTAGAAACAGACCCACTGTTGATGTAGCCAGTGACTGTATTCTGTCATAGCCAGGTGACCCCCAGTTTAAACCATCTTAATACCAGTTTTCTGATTTTCCAGGCTTCAGCATCTAAGAGAATCAAGTTAGGAAGAACATTCATTAAAGACAGATGCCTAGACAGTAAGAGAAATAGAAAACATGGCAAACATACCTAAAACTCCAAACTCAATCTCTACATCACAAGTCCCTGTGTTTTCCAAAAGCCCTGGGATGTAACTATAATAGTAATAAATTGGATGCCTGACAGCTAGGTGAAGGGATGAAGAGAGTGAAAAAAGAACCAGGGGCCTTTATGCCTAGTGTTCTTAGTTCATGACACCAGGGTGGCAAATGATACAAATTAGAGAAAATTAAATTATTTTTGTTGATTAAGATAGGACAAACATGTCTTAGAAGACCAGACTCTAGATAGCCTTTCCTTCAGTCTCTGCTCCACTCTTTGTCCCTGTATTTACTTTAGACAGGAGCAATTCTGGGTTAATATTTTTGAGATGGGTGGGTGGCACCATCCCTCAACCAGGGGCCATGCTTAACCTCTGGATATGGTCTCTACCAGTTCTCTCTCCCCTTTGTTGGGTATTTCAGCTAATGTCATCCCTGTTGGGTCCTAGGAGGCTCTTGCTTTCCTGGCATCTGGGACTTTCTGGTGGTTACCTCCCAGTTCCCCATCCCCCATTGTTACATACCTCTGTTCAATTTCCTGACCCTCTGTACACCCTGTCTCCTCCCACACTTGATCTTGCTCCCTTTCCCCTCCCTTCCTCTCTTCCTCCCAAGTCTGGCCCACCATCTACCTCTTATGATTATTTGGTTCCCCCTTCTAAGTAGAACTGAAACATCCACACTTATTCCATATGCAGCCAACAGGAATTTGAATGGAGGTATGTAGCAGTGGCAGATGGGGAACTGGGGGTAATCACTAGAAAGTCCCAGATACCAAGGACCCAAGAGGTTCCCAGGACCCAACAGAGGTTGGCTGAATTACCCAACAAAGGGGAGATAGAATCTGTAGAGACCATATCCGGTGCATAGGCATGGCCCCTAGTTAAGGGATGGGGCCACCCACCTATCTCAAAAATAATAATCCAGAATTGCTCCTGTCAAAAAGGAAATGCAGGAACAAAGAGGAGAGCAGAGACTGAAGAAAAGGCTATCCAGAGATTACCCCATCTAGGGATCCATTCTATCTGTAGACACCAAACTCAGACACTATTGCTGATGCCAAGAAGTGTTTGCTGACAAGAGCCCAGTATAGCTATCCCATGAGAGACTGTGCCAGAGCCTCACCAATACAGATGCAGATGCACACAGCCAACAATTGAACTGGGCATGGGAGAACCCCAGTGGAAGAGTCAGGGGAAGGACTGAAGGAGCTGAAGGGCTTTGCAACCCCATAGGAAGAACAACAATATCAACCAAACGGGCCCCCCCTCCCCCGCCCTGAGCTCCCAGGAACTAAACCATCAACCAGAGGACATATGGAGGGACCCATGGCTCCAGCTGCATATGTAGCAGAGGATGGCCTTATCTGGCATCAATGGGAGGGGAAGCCTTTGGTCCTGTGAAGGCCTGATGCCCCAGTCTAGAGGAATGCTAAGGCTGTGAAATAGGAGTGGAGGTGCGGGTGGGGGAGCACCCTCATAGAAGCAGGGGGAGGAGGGAGGGGATAGGGGGTTGTCAGAAGGGAAGTCAGGAAGAGGGATAACATTTGAAATGTAAATAAATAAAATAACCAATAAAAATTTTAAAAAAGAAGGCCAAACTGCCGTTAGCTAAAACATTTACTTCTTTCTGTAAATTACTTCTTTTCCTCAAATAGCTAAACACCCAAGGCAGCACTTCAAGGGGTGTTTTCCCCAACGACTGGTGACACATTACTTTTTGTTTAATTTATCTCATTTGATCCTAGCAGCAAATCTTGAACCTAAGGACACAAGCCATCATTAGTCATTATTTGACTGGAAGAGAAACTGAGGCACAGAGAACTTACCTCAGATCACATAAGACTCAGTCAGAAGTTGAAAGACGGCCTGACCTTTCCTTATGGGGCAGTTCCAATGGCCTGTTTACCTCTATCTACTCCTATGCTCCTTCTCCCGGTGACAAGTCCACCCATCTTCATCCCTCCAACAGCCCCTCCTTCTCTGTTTACCAAGCAGGCCCTTCTGTGTTCTACCCTGGCCTCTGTAGTCCTATAAGCTCAAAAGCATTGCCAGTAGAGGTCAAAAACTAATAGACAGATCTGCCTAGATCTGTGAAACTAAAATCAGTGAGGGTGAGACCACACATCAGTGTTTTTAAAGCACCCAAAGGACTTGTACAAGTAACCATGCTGGAAAACCCCACATCCACAAATAAAGTTATTTGGAACAATCTTAGATGTGACCCCCAGATCCAAATCCAGCACAAAATGCCAGTGGATGCTTTTGCCTTAATGTCAGCGTAAGTCTCAGGGTTCCCAATTTAGCATAGTCAACATCTGTACTACATAATTCTCTGCTGTGGGGTCTGAACTGTGCATCTCAGACTTGTTGAAGATTTCTACCACCTCCACATGGCAGCATCTTTGCAAATGTGACAACCAAAAAGTGATCCTAAATTTTGTGAACCATCCCCTGGTGAGAGACAAAACTACTCCCGTTAGAAAGGCACTGCTGTCCCTAGACACACCCAGCTGTTCCCTGGACTTTGTGCCATGTCCTGCTCACAAGTCCTTGGATCTGCCTTAGTGCAAATAGTGATGTTCCTGTGAAGCCTGTGAATTATAATTATAGCGGAACATGCCATGTCCCAAAGTAAATTAATAGTCACTAAACAGATACAATCAGCTCCCAAGCCCCATTTCTGGAAACACTATGTAAACAATATGCTAATAAAACAAGACAAAACAAAACCAAGTAACAACAAACAAACAAAAAAACACAAGTGAATATGTCTGATAATGTCTGTTGGGGGCAGGGCAGGTAAGAGAGCAAGGGATGCCTTGGTAGAAATGTATGGGGAAAGGCACAAGATAACCCTGACAAATGCTAATGAGTACAGAGAAAGTCTAGTATCAGGCATTGTGTTTGGTATTCATAAGCATTATCTTAATTAATCGTTGAAATGAGTTTTTAAAGAAAGTACCATTCATCTAATTTTCCTCCATGGCAAAGTGGATAATAAGAGACATTAACTGATGTGCCTGAAGCCACAGGATGAGAATAATTCACAGATCCTGAAAGCACACATGTGGTGAGCACTGTTTTACACAGAAACTCAGTTCTCATTTAATCTATGTGTCTACTTTATTTGTTGGGAATCAATCCTTTCCTCTAAAGAAGGCCCAACCAGGCATTGAGAGCTTAAGCCACTTGCCTCCAGTTATGTAGCTAGGAAGCATCAAGAGTGGGACTTAGGCCAGGCAGGTGGGTTTGAGCCAGGGCTTAGCTTCTCCCATGAACTGCTGTGTCTACCTAAGGGAGACTGAGCCCAGCCACTTCTTTTAGAGTCAAGGTTCGAACCAACATATCCCCACTCCCTAATATAAATTTTACATAAAGTAGCACTGCAGGAATATCCTGTACATGTCTAGAAACCTTTTGTTTTTAGACAACTCAGACGAGGAATAACTCATATTGGTGATATTCCCTAAGAAAGGAATGATAGAAATAAATAAAAGAGCAAGTAGGTCAATGTAAATGATAGAGGAATAGAGAGATTTTTGAGGTGAGAGACAGAAGAGTTGATGCAAAGCACATTTGTAAGCTGCCTTGACTCTAGATGTCTGTGAGGGTGAAGAGATCTTCAATAGATAAAAGCTTCAAGGATGCTATGGGAAATTGGAGATAGATGACAGGCACGCCCACCCAGATATGCCAACCAAGTGAACAAATGATCCTGGGATGTCTTCTACCACTAGCACCCAAATTCCTTGACCTTCTGGGACTGACATCAGGCCAGAGCCACTATCCAGAATAGAACAGGCCACAAGAAAAGCAATACTCTGCCCTTGTCAGGTTTATGTCACATGGCAATACAAACGACTTGAAGGAAGATTTAGACTTATAGTTTCAATCTGCTGATGTTGCTCCATTGCTATAAACCTATGAAACAGAGCATCATGGTGTAAGAGACATGGTAAAGAAGTTCTTCGCTCATAGTGTCTGGGAAGCAGAAATGAAGAGAAAGGGTCTGAAGATAAAATATACCAGCCCAAGGCATGTTCTAGGTGAACTTCTTTCTCCAGTAAGTCTTTACATCTTAATAATCTCTCCAGATATCACTTTCTCAATCATCAATTAACTGCACATCTGCTACCAACTAAGCCTTTACTTCAGGAGCCTACAGAGATCCTTTTTTAGCAATGATCCAAAGGAAACCATACTCCTTGTCAGTAGTATCTGCACCAGGGCAAAGATATAAGCATCTCACTGAAACTGCATGGAAGAAAACTCTTAGCACATCTCTACAGAGCATCAGGTGATTAAAAAAAAAAAAAAATCCGCGCCAGACACATTATTGCTATCATACAATAAAGAAGCCATCAATAGCAACTGTGTTTAACTATGCCATATTTCTGGTTTTAATTAAGATACTTTAAAACAAAACTCCAACGGAACAAAATAGAATTAGGATATTACAATCATATACAATCTGTGAAAAAAACCTTTATGAAGCCTTTTCAGTTCCTTAGCCACGAATTATTCTGCTAAGGGGCGCAACTGAAACATAACATACACAGGATACAATTAATTCTTTTTTGAGTAGACCTCATCAGTCTTCATCTAGAAGGGTTTGGCACTTTGCTGTCAACTCCCTCGAACATTACGCATGTATGCATTATAAACTAGGAGGACCACAACATCAACTTCCTCGAGTCACAGAGATTATATTGGCTAAGCAGGAAATACAGCCCCGGTGGTACATGGGAAGAAGTCCATGTTAGCTATTATCCTTTTAAATGAAGGACAAAATGGACTAACCTGCTCTCTAGCCTTCTGTCTTTTCTCCCTTTTTCTAAGTCTTACATTTGTTGACTTCCTAATAATGACAGTCTTCTAGGCAGCAGGTAAAAAATAATCCCTCTACCAAAGGTGTTCAGTTGAGGCGAGCTCTCTCTGTTTATATTCGTCATTTGATCACAAATCTTCTGAAAATGGCTTTTGATGAGAACTCTTATAATAATAAAATGGGATTGTTCTCCTTGGGTTAAAAGATCATTGAAATAGGTTGAAATCATCTTTGTATCCTTATCAGACACGTTCATTGACCATTGACCGCAGAGTTTACTGTCGAATAATCCATCAGGTTATTCAATCACAGTGTTTGTCACTGGGAAAGTAAATATTTGTTGAATGGCTGATTAAAACAATTTCAGTCACACAACCTCCATAAGACCCTGCCTTAAGCATCCTTTAGTCTCTAGACAAACTCGTTACAGACAAACCAACGCTTGCTCTCCATGCTCCAGGGATGTGTTTGCCCCATATTACTCACTTTATTCTAAGAAAGGGGAGATTTCAAAAATTAAAACAAAAGCCTAGAGAGAGCTGCACAATGTGTGAGGCAGATTCTTTTTAGAGGTATTTGTCATTAATCAGATAACAACTGATGAGCCCAAGGATGGCAGCGGAGATCACGTGAAATGCTGAAGGGAAGGATGGTGATGATTCTCCCAAATTAGAAGTCTTTTCAAGTAATGATAAAAGACCAAGGACACAGGAACAAGAGAAACCAGGGAGTCACAGTCAAACCTCCAGGGAGGACACAGAACTCAGGTCCTAGAAGCTACACGCAGATGTGACTGGCAAAGAGGTCATAAGCTCTGGGTTCGTTTTTAGCAACAGTACCCTCCGTGAGGACAGTCTCCATATCTACTCCTATAAAGGAGGTCAGACAGGAACATCTCAGGATCCATGACAGCTCACCTCGACAGGACAGTCCCCAGGAGAGCTGGACACAGAAACCTTTAAAACATCTCAGTCTAATCTAGCCCCTTCATTTCACAGATCAGAAAGCAACCTTTGTAAGCATCCAGAAACACAGCAAGTTCGTGTCAAGTGGCCCTAAATTCCGATTTAGAACTCTAGGCCCAGCCTTTTCATAGCACACTTGGCTGTTAGGGAGGAGTGGTGGGGCCAAGAGAACTAGGCTTTTCCTTTTCTGTCTGTGAGGGTTTGAATTGCAGAGCATAGATTTCCCAAGAAATCGTAGAAATGAACATTGGGGGAGAAAACCTAAGCCAAAATACCAGTAAGGTCAGAATACCCATGCTTTGCTGACTGATCAGCTAAGACATTTAAATTAGAAAATGTTTTATGAATAGCATCTTAACTGATAAATTAGAGTTATATACATGAACAGGGGTCAATATAATATTTTGACATGTGTGCACAATGTACATTATTTAAATTAAGTTAATTACCATATGTATAAGTTCACTCACCTGTCCCACACACACACACATAATTTTATTTTTGCTTTGTGATCAGACATTTGCAGCTATCTCCTATTTTGTAATGTATATTATTAGAAAGTTGTCACCTAACAGGCCTGAGTTTATCTCTCAAACGCACACCACAGCTCCCTCCCTCAAGCTCTCGAGTTGGAATACAAATTGTACAATATGCTCCATAGGTGAGCTTATGGGTTATCTCAGTGCCTACCTCTTATGGAAGCTCTTTGCATTGACTTTATATTAGAATTTCTTGGGGGAACTGGGTAAAAAAATGTTAAACAGCAAAGCACGGACCCTACCCTGGGGCTTCTGGGTTAGTTAAACTGGTGCAATGGTCTTCCCTTCCCGAATCTTCCAGCAATTGTAGTACTAGATAGTGCATTGGTGCTCTGAGCATTAAAGCCAGGTGCTTGGGCATGTCTAGAATTTCTGACCCAGGTGGTTGAGATACGGTCCAAGACTTTTCATTCCTCGGAAGTACACAGAAGATATAAAGACGATAATGAAGGGTCATACTTTCAGGAGCACTGATCTGGGGTAACTCAAAATCAAGGAGTTTGGGGTATAAACCCCAAGAGTTAAGAACCACCCCTTAGAGGCCAAAACTCAGCTTTGAGTTGTGAAGGCCTCTCCCTTCCATGTATCAGTGATGCAGGTAAGAACATCTATTCTGTTGTCAACCAGGCTGAGGTCACTGTGGGATCACAGATAATGTGCCTCATCTTCTCCATGCCTCAACTGTTTAATCCAATAATGGGGTGATGATGATGATGATGGTGGTGGTGGTGATGATGGTGGTGATGGTGGTGGTGGTGGTGATGATGATGATGGTGGTGGTGGTGGTGGTGATGATGGTGGTGATGGTGGTGGTGGTGGTAATGATGATGGTGGTGGTGGTGGTGGTGGTGGTGGTGATGATGATGATGGTGGTGGTGGTGATGGTGATGGTGGTGGTGAGGATGGTGATGATGATGGGATAGAATTATTGCCCAGTTGGTAAAGTGTCCCCATACTATCTATTTAAGAATAGTATGATCCCCAGAAACTACATTAAAAAACAAAACAAAACAAAAAAGACTGGATGTGGTGACACATGCTTGCAATCCCAGTGCTGGGAAGGGAAAGACAGGTAGATCCTTGGGGTTCACTAGACTTCCAGTCTACTCTAATCCTGCTTCTGAACCCAAATGAACAAGAAGAGACAAACAAGGTGGGCCATTCAGGAGGAATGACCCAAGGTATCTCTCTCCATCTCCACAGATTACACGCATGTGCACACACCTGCACATGCACCGACACTTGTGGATAACCCTACAGCCACACAAGACTAAAATCAATACCTTTATGTAAAATAAATATGTAAAATACTCAGAAGAGGGAGGCGTGCATCAACGCCTTTCAGTGTGCAGTGCTTACTACGAAAGTGTTCGTGTCATAACAATTGCAATTCATAGATTCATGGGCCAAGATGTCTACAGTTTAAAATATATTATCACAATCTTTACACAAACTTAGAGATCAATGACACAATTTTCCTTGGTTTGTTTGTTTGTGTGTTTGTTTGTTTTCCAGATGGGCAGTGGGGAGTCTCAGAAGTGTAACAACACATCCATTGATAAGACATGAAAATCGGAAGGCTCCTTAGGTTCAAACACAGGTTACTTTACTGACAGTCTGATGCGTCTCTTGTTTCCCTACATCATACTATCTTTAAAGACAGCCTCGACACATGATTAAATGATGTTTTTCACTAGTACACAACACTACATCTTGTTCCGCATTTACTAAGATCTACTGAGTGGATGAACAGACATGAATAAACAACAGCCTACACTGTGTTTCAAATGAGTGTTGAAAGCAATTCTGTAACACAACAGATCTCATTCATTTAATTAATTTCTAAATGGTTATGCAGCTAAAGCCTTCATTTTATATCAATATAATGTTATTGTCTCCATTTATACTCAAAGCAATATTGGCTTGGTGAAACATCATCCCCTATGATTCACTTGACACATATGATCATGCTGTGAACATATCAGGTCAACAGCACCTGAGGGGTCTCCTTCCTGCAGCTGGCATGATCATGGCTCCTCTAGCAGACACTCTGAGGTCACAATTGGTCTCCTGCCTTGATGGGTCTCTAGATTAACAGAGTTTTAGATGCGGATCCTCACACTTACTTCTGTATAGTATGCATCTGCCCTCTGTCTGTTCCAACGAAATCTGGGCTAGAGTCCCTCACAGTGTATAGCAAACAGATTCTCTCCTTAGACATTGGGATTGGATTGGCAGACTACAACAATGTGACATGACACTTAGAGAAATTTGTCTTGAAAATTTTAAATTTAGAAAAGAAAATAATTTTTGGAAAATTTTTAAATTAGGAGGACAGGGAAGTGCTCTATATATTTCTGTATTTCATGAATAGGAATTGTCCTGCGTTCTAACTTCTCTCTCTCTCTCTTTCTCTCTCTTTCTCTCTCTCTCTCTCTCTCTCTCTCTCTCTCTCTCTCTCCCCCTCCCTCCCTCTCTCCCTCCTTCCCTTCCTCCTTATCTCTTCTCCTCTCTTCTACCCTCCATACTATAACCTGTTGCAGCCAAGGATCCCATCACAACACATCTCCTATGACGTCATTCAGTGTATCTACAAGGCCTTCTGAAGACCCTTGGGTATCATTGTTCCCTCAAGTTCCTGTTCTCTGATCAAGTGATGCTCAACAGACCTGTATGTCTGTATTTTCCAAATGTTGGGCTGCAGCTCATTACTATCTGAAATATACTAAACTGGAATTAAAACTCAACTATTGATTTCAGGCCTTTTGGGTAAATACCCAAGAGTGATTGATCTGGGTCATATGTTAGAGTTATTTGGGTGTTTGTTTGTTTGTTTGTTTGTTTTGTTGTTGTTTTGTTGCTGTTGTTGTTGTTGTTTGGTGTTTTGTATTTTGGTGATTATCTTTTGAGGAAGCTCCATATAGACGTCAGACTAGTTTACAATCCACCATCAAGGTATATAAAGGTCCCTTTTATCTGCATCTACACCAACAATTTCTGGTTTTTTTGTTTCTTTATGACAGACATACTGACAGAAAATGTAAACTCAGTATTGTTTTCTAATTCCTAGAGACCTTGAATGTTTTTAACAGATATGATTACACACCAATATTATTGTAACTATATTCACAATAGCAAAGTTATGAGACCAGTTTATGAATGACAATAGATGAATGGATAAGAAGAGTGTGGAATTCTTCAACCTCAAGAAGGAAGTTCTATGGTCTATGAAAAAATGAATGTAGCTGGACCCAAATGTTAAGAAAATTCAGCCAGTCTTAGAAAAATAGGAAAATAATGCTATATCTCATTTGTGATTCCTGGATTTAATTTAGAAATATGCAATATTATGATGTATCATATATAGAGATATAGATATACATATGTATATATAATATACATCATTATATTGCATATATATGATATAGTACATATGATTGTATATGTGTTAAATGAAAATATAAATAAAATTACATAGGGTAACAAAAGGGACTGGAAAGGAGGGAAAAAAAAAGGGAGGGTAGGAAAGATTGGCTAAGGGGTGTTTGTCCAACTTGCAATATATATCTTTAAGAAAAATAATTAAGGCTGGAGATATGGCTCAGTCATTAAAGGCTAAGCTCACAACCAAAGATATATGAAATAAGTTAAATAACTAAATTTTTCATAAGATAAAAGAGATTAAAATGAAAAAATACATCAGTTTATATACCATGTAAATCTCATAAAAGAAGGTTATTTTTATGAACCAATTGTCTAAGGTTATAAAAAGTCAAAGGTTTCTACTGGGTTAAAAATATAGTGTAAATCCTACCAGAGAAGCAGTTAGAAAAAATAATTATGATCTAATCTAATTTAATCTAACATCTTTTCAAGTCCTAGAGGGTTAGAAAGAAATCCTTCAGCCTAGTAAAGCACATTCAGGACAAATCACACACATCGGAGAGGCCATTTCCAAAGACAAGCAAGCTCAGCTCTGTTGAACCGCAGTGAACCAGAAGCAGGAACATGATGTATGCCACCTATTGTTAAAAACTGAGCCTTGGTCTGTGGGAGCTTGGGACTGGGCTATGCAGTAACAAATCCATAAGAACTTGCCTGTGGACTACTGATGCATTTTGTTATTAGGAATATAGCTAGCAAGCTTTTAACTGAATACCTATGAATACCTACTACGGATGAGCACTTGGTGTGATCCAGATGATGTATCTATTTACACATAGGGTAGTTACAATCTAAGGAACCCCTGTGAGTAGTTCCCTATTCCCCAGTAAAACTGTATTAAATAGCACAATCCACAAAGATCCATGGTTCACAGACAACCTGATCATTCATTAAACAGACCACTTTCAATTACACAGGCCTAAATCATTGCAACATTACCTGAACTTAAGCAAAGAACAAGCAGAATCTTTGTTTCTAGCCATTGGAGTATCCTGTCTCCAATCTCATGGTCTAACTCCTGAACACGTCCTGTTTCTTTCTAAGGTTTTTATGGAGGAACACATTAGGAGACTGCTGAGAGAGTAAAGTAGACAAGGTAGGCACCAGACAGAATGGGGATCTGGGGTTAGAATGTGTGAGATTAGGAAGAACACAGGGGCATGGGATCTAGGTTGGGAAATGGTGTGCCTAACAAGGGAATTTGAGAAGAAAGCGCAAGAAGTCACCCCAGAAACAAAATAACAAGTATCTGGGATAAACTACAGCCACTGTGCCAGAAATTTAGGAAAATATATTTAATTATTTTTTTTTTTACTACAGATATATGTGTGTGCACAGAAAGCATATTTTAAATACACATATATATATAGACATGTATGCAAATCTGTGCATACTTAGTTTATGGTATGTGCACTTAAGATATATAAAATACTACAACCTGCAGCCTGTATGACTCTTAAGCAGCAATAACTTGCGGGTGTACTGAATGACGTCATTTATCATGTAGCCCTCCCTGCCTAGTACTTAGTCAATGCCCACAACCACTTACATGAGGTGAGCCAAAGAGCAACAGCACAAACTCAGGGCTAAGCCAGTGTCCATTGAAATGTCTTGAATTCTTCCATTCAAGACATTGGCAACGATGTCTGAATTTAGATGGGGAAGAGGTACCTCTCTGTGATCCCAATCCCTACAATCCCTCATGCCTTCAAGGCGGATCATATAACCTGAACAATCTGTCCCTCATATTCAGCTCTTGGGTACCTGCATTTATACAATACCAAAAAAGAAAGTCAGGGATCAAGGATGTCGAGAAGAGCTAGAGTAGGTTCCAGATGTCTAGAAGCACACACTCCTATAGGAAATGGTACTAAGGGACCACATGCCATTTGAAAATTATGGCATGCACCTCAACATCTGGCAATGCTGTTGGATTGCCACAAAGGGTTAGCTCTTCAGATGTGAGTTACAGATATGTTCAAAGAGTCAGAAAGCACAAGATGGAGAAGACCAAGGATCCTTTCCATACGTCCATGTCTCTAACGTCTGTAACCTCACAGCTCAGGAGAAATGAGGCCTTGGAGGGTCCCAGCCTTTGCACTGCCAGTCTTTATGCTTGTTCACTGAAGATTCTCCCACTCTGATCTCAACCTTGCCTTCATCAACTGAATACATTAGAGAGAAGAGAGACTTCCTGCTGGTGAGGACTAGAAGTCTCACTCACCATCAGAAATGTGTGTACCTATCACTTCATCCAGGACCAGAGAGTATAAAACAGGACATGGACAGATAACAGTTACTGACAGATTACGTCAGTACATGGTTGTTTGCAGATCACAGCCACATCCTTGTCTAATTTCCACAGACATTGTCATTCCCATTACCTAGATGTGTTCATGCAAGAAGCTGAGTCCCTGCAGATTCTTCAGTGGATTAACACAGAGATGGAGTTCATACCAGGCTCTGTGGACTAACTCTACCACCCTCAGGGCTGAGCTTTTGAGGCTGCCTCTCAGATAAACCACAGGCCACGTGTAATTAGATCCAAGATTATGTGGTACCACCCGGAAGTACAGAAAGTACTCAGAGAGTTAATTAAAAAGGCAAAGGGCATTAAGGAGACAGCTTGGGAGGGTGGGAAGGACAGTTTGTGGAAGGTCTATAGAAGAAAGAGCAAAGAACCAGGTGTATTTATAGACTAATAATGTGCAAAGGGGGGAAAATGCGTCGCCTTGGGCAATTCTCATCAAGTTAATGGATGTTGCCAATTACTGTGGTAACATTTTTAATTGTATCTCAGCTCTAAAGAGAATAAAACCAGAATTTCACAGTCTTTGCCTCAGGACTCCTAGGGGGTTGCGTTCTGGTTCAATATAATAGTGTAGACATACTAGCCTGGAGTCTACACTGATAGAATCTTTACAGCTGTCTCAGGATAAGACTGGGGCTGATTTTTAGAAAGGGCATCTGCCACACAAGTCCATTTATGTAAACATATCTGGATGACATCAGACAGCTGTATTAGGGAGCACAGGGAAACCCATAAAGAAGATAGTAAACATTGTTCCATACCCTGTGACAATATAATATTTTTATGCTATCTTATGAGTCATCCTATGATCAAATGACGCCTTTGTTAGTCATCTTATTTACTACCTGCTGTAACTGATTTGATTGTTTAAAAGATACCCTTCCACTCTAGATTGAAGGAAGGAGTTTGCTAGATGTGCCCACCTTGATAATACCATCTTTTGCTAACAACAGTGGCATTCAGTTATATTTTGGGACAAAGGTTCAACATTCCAGTAAGGGATATGTTGTGTGCATTTTACCAGCAAGGGGCCCAAGGCTGAAACAAGAAAATGACTTGTCTAGGTCCCCATCGCTAATAAATGATAGCTCCAGATTCAAATCCAGAGCAGACAGATTTAGCTTCATAGTTCATCCTAGGGTGCATCTGCAGACTGTCAGTCACCCTAAGGAAAGGAGAAAGGAGAATATCAATCAGCTATTCTGTGCTAGCACCCGATTCCCTTTGTAGCATCTACCACTAAGAAGGAACCTATGGAGGATGCATCGCCAGGAAACACGGGAACAGAGGTATGCTTTAACAAAGAGATTAAATAATGGCAAATTTTAATTCACTTCTTTTAACTTCATGGCTGCTTAGAGGTACACTCCTAATTTACACTAAGCCCAGAAAATACAAGACATTGGGGAAAAAAAATAAAGCTACGTTGTTCTCTGATGTCACACACAATTCCTTTAAGGACAACATGGGATCACTGAGGCAAAACTGATTGTTTGATGATCCTTTCCTCCACCAAACTCCGTTCATCTCCCAACTCACAGTCATCTCTCTGGTTTCTGTATCAAGTGGTCTCACCTCATCCCTTCACCTCTTGCACATGACCCAAATAGGTTTGCTCTTCTTGTCTAGCATCCTAGGCCACATAATCAACTACCAGAAGCCTGGAGACATACCTAGCTTATTAGCCAATGGAACCCAAAGACTAACAATTGAAAGCATAAAGAGATCTCCTTCCATAACAAGCTAAAACAGTTTGGGAAGGAGACAAGGCACAGCAAGCCGCTGGTAAGCCACTATACCCACCAAGCATGTTCTATTCACTGGACATTATGTTCCCTTCATTCTCTAAGCAGAGAAGAGTTGGATAAACTATTTGCTGAGGCCTGGAAGCAGTCATTGCCTATGACTCAGATATGGAATCTGCAGTAAGCATATACTGTAAGCCAAACTATGCAGTTTAGAAGGTCAACCCTACTTTAGAAGCTAGCATCAATCCCCTCCTGCTTCTTCTTCACTTCTACCATATGTCCAGTACAAGCAGAGAGGGAGGACTGGCAGGCAGTGATGGAATAAACATGGGTACTATACTCAGAGAGACCTGGGTTAACCAACAGCCATACCAACAACAGCTACCTACATAATCTTCTTGTACCCTGACCTCTCCAAGATTTAAGATACTCACTTCTGAAGAGAGGACAATACCAGTGGTTATTGCATAGGATTGTTGTATACATTAAACTAGGTAACAAAATGAACTCCTATCATAGGCTAAAATGTACCGAACATATTGTAGCCATGTCGTTCTGATCTTCCCCCAGAAATGCTCAGTTCTTGACACTGACTGTATCATGTAGCCTTTATTTCATTTTATTTATGTTTTGTTCTGTTTTATTGAGACAGGGTCTCTCCATTTAGCCCTGACTAGTCTGAAAATCACTGTATAGACCAGGCTAGCCTCAAACTAACAGAGATCAATGTGCCTCTGCCTCTGGAGTGCTAGGTAGCATAGGAGCACACACTATCACACCTGGATCATCATCAATCATCATCCCATTCTAATATATATATATATAAAATCTCTCTCTAAGGGAATAAAAGATCAAATTGAAAGCTCATATTCATAGATAGAGCTCATTAACTTACTCTTTATATAAGGTTTCCACCCAAACTCCAGCCTACCTCAGAGGCAAGTTCAAAGGCATCTCAAGATTTGTGAATTGGAGTACAAGGTAACCATGCATAAGCCTGGCACACAATACACAGCACCAGCCTCCTTTGAAATGATGCTTGAACCTGCAGCCATTGGCTTGGGAACGGCTTCCTAGGGGAAGTGCAAGAGGTCAGACCCTCAGGGAAAATTAAAATTAAAGTGAACCAGATGCTCCAGAAGCCTCCCATGGGAGTCATTCGGCCTAGTCCTGGGCTGGGGCAAGATCACTTAATAGGCTCTTTTTTCATCTTTAATTTCTCTGATTCTGAAAGTTTACAAGATCAATTGCTAAGAGAGCTAATGGGAGGAGATGAGGCAGCAAGATGCAGAGGGCCCAGAGTCAGCTAATTCCTTAGCTTCTAACTGGAGTCCACAGGGACTCACTTATATAAAGCCTGAGCATTCCTTCTCCTGCTCAATCACCCCTCCCATCCCAAAACCCTCTAAATAAAGACTTGGAGTTGCAACCCAGCAAGAAGAGCATATAAACCTCAAGCCAGCAAGCACTTGCCAGGAATCACAGCAAATCACAATTCTGCCGAGGGTAGGGCTTGAGTTCAGAGTCCTGTCCCTTCAGTCTTCAAGCCAAGGGACCTAGGGCCCTTATATCTTCAAAGATTGTCCAAAGCAAATGTAGCCCATGATCAAATCAACAGGCTCCCCATCTGTGTGGGTTTGAATCACGTTTCCACTTCTTTCTTAAACCTAAGCTCTAGTTTCCTCACCTATAGATGAAGGTAAACACAAAGCTTTTCACTTGCAACATCCATCAGTAAATGCTCGTTATTCTTCTGTACCTGGATTAAATAGTATGAGAATTTGTGGATTCAGGACCAAGGACTAAGAGAAGCCGAACAAACACTCTGAAATTTTTGTGCGGCGAGGGAAAGGGGGCCTCGGCTGGGATTAATTTTTGCCAGTGTCTGTGACTGCTGCATCCCTTAAGAGAGGTGATGTTTTTTTTTCTTTTATCCAGTCCCTTTTACTCATGGTTTAAGATCAACACTCTCCTCCTTGTCTGTTTCATGGAACACCACAGGAAGAATACCAAATGATTTCTGAAACAGCATGGAAGAGGAAAATCTGCCTCTCACGCAGGAGACTTCCATTCACCAAATGGAAACACAGCCCAGAAGGAGAATAGCTCACATCAATTGCTCTGGATGATGCATCCCCCAGGATGCCTCAATTTCCATAACAGGACACTTGCTTTTCCTCACCATCATTGTGTGCATAGTCTCTTTAATGATGAAAGAATTAAACTGAACTTTTTCTGCACAGCTGGCTCTGGGGGATTCTGGAAAGCCTGGGAAGGAAGTTTTCAATTTGTTCACTTGCCGAGAATGAATTCTGCCTCATATAACTCTTGACAAATTGCCATTTTTAAAGGGTTTGTTAATTTCCAATGAGCAAATGGCACATCAGATATCTTGTTTATTCAACAGATGCTCCTGAACTAAACAAATGGTTCTTGTTTAACAAACATGGAAACATCATGTCAGCTTTGCTGAGATCATCCTATTTGACTATCAAGGGAGGATCCTGTGGTTTGTGGGGAAAATACAAGGTGTCTCCTCCCGTGCAAAGTTCTCAAAGGAGACATTACTTCCAATGAAAGTATAAATTGCTCCTTGTTCCTAGGCTGGGAAGAAGATCTCAGGCAAAGGATCTAAGTTTAGAGATGCCACATAGTTCTGACTTGATATGTGGTTGATGAAGTAAATTCCCTAGAAACTGAATTTGAAGTACACCTCAAAGGAGACATCATCTGAGACAGAGTGGTAGTACAGAGTCATGAATGAATGCCAGCTTAGGTTGAATCCCGGATCTGCCACTTACTGTGTAAACTTGAATTGGTTGTTTAATCACACTCAACTTTAGCTTCCTTGACAAAAATATAGGTTTCCTAAAGGCATAACGGGCAACAATGCTGATGATAGTGATGTACACTCATCCTCCTAATCCTGACTATTTCGGGGGATTTTAAATGGCACTGAACAAGCCTCAGGAACAGAGATGCAAGGCCTGGAGAGAAGCTTGCTTCTATATCCTCTGTTATCTGCAAAGAGAAAAGGCGACATATTTGATAATGTGACAGTTCAATGACTCCAGTTGGAAGTGCAATCCAACCAGACAGTGGAGCCCTTCTAAGTCTCAAAAAATCAGAGCAATATCAATAACTTTGAGCAACTAAGCAGAAGATCTGGCTTGACTGAAGGATGCTCTGGACATTCAGGCTCAGAAAGGTGCAGAAAGGAAGAGACCAGCTTGCCCAGGAGCACAAGAGGACACACAGAGAGAGACAATGGCCAACCTCTATCAAGTCTGAATACATGATGATCAATGCATCTGCTGATGGGTATAACATAAAACTATATTAATTATAGGAGAGACAGCATTCCGAAGTCTCCCTGTTGGAATGTCTCACAAAGAACTCCCTTGGAACAACACACAACTAACCAGAGAATTAATTCACTCCATACCTAAGAAAGCTACAAAATAAAGTCAGCCCCAGCTGAACATGGCAGGGTTATGTTATGCCTGGAGGACCTGAAGGCTTATCTCAGCTTGATGAAAAGGCTACATAGGGACCTCCAGGCCTGGTTAGTTTTATGATGGAATCCTCACAGCTGCTCTTTGAGGAAGACATTATTGTTATCAGCATTAAGCAAGGCAGCTCAGAAAATCTGCTCACAATATTAGAGATTTAATAGGTATTTGGAGGGGCAGATATCTCCTTGAACTTGCTCTTAGCCACTCTGAAATGAGTGAGAAGGGATCCTGGGAAATTGAAAGAAGAGCTTCTTTTTAAAAGGCATAACTTAAAAGATAATAAACTGACTTCCTGGGTTTATCCAGAATTGCATGATGCCTTCCCACCTTGCCCTGTCAAGAAGAAGCCTGACTGAGGTAGGTCCTAGTGATGGACAGTCTCAAGGAATGTGGCTACTGTATAGGGTATCAGTGGAGACAAGAGGCTGTGAATTTGGAATGCTGCCTCAGGAAAGTGGCACAAGGATGCCCATAACAAGATAAGGGGTTGAACATCTATCTGAGTGCTAGCATTTTTCAGTTGTGACTCTCTAAAAAGAAATCCATGCTAGACACTATTCACACATAATTTGACTCTAGGATGAGGAGATAGATGTTGGCTCATGTATAAAAAGCTGAATTAAAAATCCCCAGTATTTTTTAATAGTCAAAAGCTAGGTTAGTTCCTGTAACCCAAGAACTGATCGCAGGCAGAAAAAGACAGATACTTGAAGTTAATTGGCCAGCAAGCCTAGTCAAAGTGATGAACATCCAGTTTAATAGGAAAAGTTTTGTTTAAAAAACAAAGGTTGGATAGGATCAGGGGAAGATACTCAAGTTCTACCTTGGGACTCCATATGACTACATACGTATGTGCATGTACACCTGCACATATAAGTATACACATTCTCACTAGCAAGTTCATATACTACACATACAACACAGAAGATGCACAGAGATGCACACACAACACGCACGCACACACACACACACATGCACACACACACACACACACACACACACACGGATTTGTGCACACACCCCACACAAAAACACAGATGGTTGAGTTTGAGCAAAATCTCAAAGAATCTTTAATGAAACTGCATTGCAATGGCTTACATCTACCAGGTTACTTCCAGTTCTTTCACTGTGGTCAATGATAAAGGCAGAAGAGGTTGGAGACACACTCATGGCCGTTCCATTGATTTCTCTTCATTTAGAAATGCAGGCTTGTAAGAATGACATAATTTTTGACAACCTTTAATTGCCTCAAAATTACAAAAACCATTTTACAGGTGATAACTCATCAACATAAGTTCATAATTATTGGCACATATTTTCATGATGCACTTCACAAGTAATCATGACTCACTGGTGTGTCATTATAGTATCTATTTAAAATTTTGATAGTTTTCTCTTGTGATCAGTAGAAAAATTTAAATAAAGGTTGACCTCTTTCAAAGTGAGTTTTAGAAACAAATAAGGAACCATAAGGAACTCCTTTGGGTGGTAGAAAAACTGAGAGTAAAAAGGGAATTGCAGTAAGAGTGGAGATGGTGGATCTGGAGAAAGGCTTTTGCATAAGTTGTAAATTCAGCATCAATTCTGGAATCAATGGTACAGGGAGACTGAGATGTATGGAAGACATGAGTGGTGTCAATGTGATTTGATAGTTATAAATCAAAGAAAGAGATTTATGCTAATTTAACAAAAAGACAATCTAAAATATCTGTGGAAACCATTTGATCAAATAAAGAAAGATGATGATGTTTTTGTAGAGTTTGGGATGAATTCTGTTAAAGCTGGCACAGGTTTGAGGTATCTAAGAGCCTCCTACTATAGCTGAATGTGTGTGTGCCTGTGAGTATGTGTACTTATGTGTGTGAGTGTGTGTGTGTGAGAGAGAGACAGACAGACAGACTGTGAGTGAGAGCGTGTATACAGATGTGTATGAGTGTGCATGTGACTGTGCTTGTGAGTGTGTGTGTATGGTGCGGGAGTGTGTGTGAGAGTATGTCTGTGACTTCTGTGAGTGTTTGTGTGCATGCAAGTGTGTATATGTACGCATGGGCACATGTATGTGCAGGTGCACGCACACTTATGCATGCATAATTCTGGAATGTTGAAGCAGGGCACAGGATTCAGAAATCTGTACAGAAACTCTAATCAGTGGTGAGGGTGGGTGTGACTTACTGGGAAAGTGTCCTTTTGAAAACAAAGGGGACATGATAAAAATCATCGTGGAAAATACACAGCAGTGAAGGTTTCAGCAAACAGACTTTGGAAAGAGGTAGAAACAGTTTTAGCAACTGCTGAAATCAGGTGGGATGAGCAATGAGAAATGATCACAAGATCTGGGCATCAGACATAATTACAGTCGAGGATATGAGTCATAAACAACAGCCAGACCATTGTGAGTCTAATGGTGGTTCAAAGGGTAGCAATATATCCTTTATACATAGTTTTATAAAATTCAGCAATGAAGATATGCTAACAATTAGGAATGATGCTTATAAAACAGTTTTGTTTCTTAAAACTTGAATTGGCAGATAACTGGTGTCTATCATGAACACCTTGATATTTTGAAACTGAGATGAGAATGTATGTAGATACAGACAGATGATAGATAGATAGATAGATAG
>JADRCH010000209.1:2519921-2530721 GCA_019843965.1 Rhynchomys soricoides | reverse complement strand
ATATAGAGATAGATGGATGAATAGATAGGAGATAGATAGATAGATAGGTAGATAGATAGATAGATAGATAGATGATAGATATAAATGATAGATAAAGAGATCTATATAGATGAAACATACTAGATAGATGATAGATAGATAATCAATAGAGAGACGATAGAGATACATCATAGATATAGAGATGGATGAATAGATAGGAGATAGATAGATAGATAGGATAAAAGAGAATGAATTGACTTCTAAAAGATAGCAAGAGACAAGATCAATTGAAGTTTAAGTTCACAAAAGCATAAAGACATTCCTCAGCACAACAGAAAAATACAGAGAAGGTGAGTGAGCCAAGCAGATGAAGAAGAAAGCAAAGCCATGTTTCTGTATACATTGTAGTTGGTTTCCTTTGAGATATGGGAAGTTCCAGTCCTACTGGAAGGAAGAGGTAGGGAAGAATTGGGGTCAGAGGGAAGAAGAAAAGTCATTACAAAGACTGGAAAAAGAGGGCCAGGCAACTAAGGGGTCATGTGAGAGAGCTGAAACAAAGGCTACTTGGCTTAATCAAGAGAGAGTAGATGGGAGCCGGTGAGGTGACGGGTTATTACAGTTCTTTCCTCTAGAATGCCACAGCATGTAGCAAGTGTCCAGCACAGGCATGGCAGGCAATAAGTACTAGCTAACATACCTCCACCCCACCCCCCCGTGTGATTGTTCTCCGTTTATTCATTGCTGTATGCTCAACTAGGCTCTAGCAAGAATATCTAAAGCAAATCTTCCTACCTGGAATAATAAGGAAAGAATCAACAAACTGACATTCAAGGGCAGAAGTATCAGTGGGGCTTGCATAGGGCTGGCACAGGGCTGGCCTAGGGCTGGTACCTGTTCCTGTTAGCACATGTCCTTCATGCGACATGCTCACAAAATGTCAGCTGTGGATTGTTCCACTGGATGAGTCTGTGAATGAATATTATTTTTACAAAACCCTTTCTGAGTATTGGCTTTTTATAAAGCATAAAATTTACCCAGGGGGCCATCCATAACAGCAGTTAAACAGAGCACTCCAATCCATTGCGTTTCTAGGGTCTTAGAAATGGAAATCCTTTAAGTACCTTTACCCTGCTTCCTGGGAACTATCTTCCAAAGTTTAAATTGTTTATTTTTCAGTTTCCTAACTTCTTAAATTCCATTTATAAATCAAAGTAGCTCGTGAGCAATTTGATGGGAGTGAAAAGGATTAAGAAAGAACAAACATCAAATAATATGTATTTGGTCATTTGAAGTTATTGGATTTTTCTTCCTCTTTTTTCCTTCCTTCTTTCTTTCTTTCTTTCTTTCTTTCTTTTTTTCTTTCTTTCTTTCTTTCTTTCTTTTTCTTTTAGTTTTTTAAATAAGAATGCTCTGTCTGAGTTGAGCCTGATCTTTTCACTTTATCCTTGTAATTAGCACAGCAGAAAAGGGCAGCATTTGATTCTTTTAAAATTGGCGCCTGTGATTCTTTTGTTATGATGACAATTTCTACTTTCTAGTTCCAGGCTAACAACCATCTAAAGTTCTTTCTAGAAAACTTCCTTCTCCTTGGTAAACACTCTCGTCCAAGCTGTAGAACACACACTGAATATTGCACAGCTTGCATTTCTGAAGAATGCACATTCTCCCAGTCAAGCTAGGAGCACATAGCACTGAAAGGCTCTCAGAAATCACTTCACATGGCTCTCTCTTTTCTCTGTTTATTTTGTTCACTCTTTTGGACTCTTCAGTGCTGGGTTCCCAGCTCAAGGCCATGCACATGCCAGGCAAGAAATCCAGCCAGCCCAATTGTAGCCCTCAGTCCCTAAATCTGGTTTTCAAACCTCATGTGATGAATTAATTTTCTGATCTCCCCACTTTTAACAGATGCAATGAAACACAACAGTCTTTCAAGCTGCTATACAAGTTTCAGAGACCAGTGTCAGTGTGTTACCCAGTGCCAGTTCCCTGGTTCGCTGATGGCTTTGTGAATGGGTCCAGTGCTTGTATTTCCCACTCTCCAGGTAAGGCATCTATGTGCACAGGAAGGAGGCATGAACCTCAAGGAGTTTCATAGTAGGACAGTTGGGTTAGAACCCAACTAGATCTTCAATGCCAGCTCCAACTACTGCATCACCTCATACTCACTTATACAGAATGAGAGATGAATTGCCCATGAGGATCCCTCTGTGCTGGCTTAGGCTCCCTGTTGGCATCAATCATGAAGGCCAACATTCCAGTGTACGGAATCTCCTAATTTTACATGCAACATGACAAATACTAATGATATTAACTTGCTCCAACTACCGTTGGTAACTACAGTGTTGCTTGCCTCACAATGGCACTAATTTGAATACCTTTTCTTTCTCTGCAGCACTGTAAGTGTTAAAAGTGGGTAAAGACCATGCTTTCTTTGTCTACCATTGTGTCCCAGAGTCTACTACATTGCCTGGCTTCTAGTAGATTCATAGTAATAAACCTTCTCTGAAAGAAAAACTTAGTGAAGGGAGAAGTAGCAGTCTGGGGCCACCTTCAGGCACCTTGGAAACTTGGCCACATGCCTAGAGCTTTGGTCCTGAAGACAACAACAGAAAAGGGTATAGATCTGAGATTGGACTCATGGACCACTGGACAGATTTTGGAATTTTCTACAGGGCATCTCAGCAAATCAAACCTTGCTGCTTCTCCAGGTTCCTTGCATGCAGCCCTTTGTTAATACCATAGGAAAAAGAGTCCTTCCCGCCTTCCTTTCTTCTTTCTGCTCTTGCTGTATTTATTGAAACTGTATAAGAGAATATACACAGAGATAATCAGGCAGCATTTCTGCCTAGAGAAAGCTCATAATCTAGTTAGAGATAAATACATTGAGAAGTAAATGGGAGATCAGCAGGCCTAACCACGAAGACAACATGAGCTGCAGGAGGTTCAGCCTTGATTTTAAGCCCCTCACAATCAGCCTCTTGCTTGCTTAGGCTTCCTCAGCATGTAACAGAAAAGCTCTCACTCCTCATTGCCACCAAATGATAATGACGCTCATTTCTGACTCCAAGTCTTCAGTCTCTGCTACTGCTATGAGTATCTCCTCCTGAAAGGTCTCACTATGCCAGACCAAAGATGGAGACATTGATAGACAGGGCTTCTCATTAGATATTGCTCTGATTATCTGTATCACACAGGTATACAATGGGGCACTGGACACCTGAAGATCAAGGTGACTATAGGTGAAGATCCTAGACTGACTATAAGTTTTCTGCTAGAAATGACTGTGGCTGGTGCATATTTGCCACCTCCAGTGTGCTCCAGTCTAAGGGTGTAAATGTTGGTGAAAGCACATTGAGAGGTCAAGACATATTACTCAATTTACAGGGTCTACCTTCAGTGGTCACATGAGGAAGCAAAGCCTGAACAGTGGATGCAACTGGGTGAAACTGAAAAAACACCACACCTTATCTCAGAGGTGATGACGTTCAAAGCTGTGAGCAAAAGAGTTCACCAAAGCTTAATTTGTCTTTTATGAATCCAGGACAGAAAAGATGACTGGAAATAACAGTGAACATAGAATTACTAGTAAGGGCAACATGACAGGGCAGACATAGAGATTCTAACTGAATCACGTTGTAGCTTTGGGGCTCAGTTTCCTTATCTGTAAAATGAGGGTTCTGGGCCTATTTTCCCAAGACTCCCAACTCCAAAATCCCATGTGCCCCTTAGAAACCAACATACTTCTTAGGTAGCCAAGGTCTTTGGAGAAATAGCCGTTGATTTCCTGTGAGCAGCTGGAAGGAAATGGTCTTAATCTTTCCACAGTCTCATCAATCACCACAGTCCACGGGATGTTTAATATGGAATCACTTAATTTAATAGTCATTTTGACATAAGGAATTGTTTTCTTAAAGCTAGAACTGGCTGTAAAACCTCAAGTGATATTTTATGGCTGCCATATAATAAAATCATTTAGCAATTAGTGATTAATGGCACACAACAGCACATTTCTCCATGGCTACCTCCCTGGCTGTTCTTTCTCTCTGGTTTTACTCACTTCCCAGTTCAAAATCACGTCCTCAGGTGACAAGTTCCTTTATAGAACCAAGGTGGGTCTCTGAGCCTAAAAGATTGTCACTTCCATCAAAAAATGCCTCATGGGGTCCTGGCACAGTGGTGAGGCTCAAAGAAAAACCTAATGCATGGCATAGAAAGAAGTAAAACCAAAACACAGGGCTTCATTGGGTGCCCATAATAACCACTCCAGTACCAAAAGAATAGAGTTTTGATGGGCTAAGGTTTTATTCTTTCTAATGACATTAGCCCCTACTGGGAAGGGCATATACACCATTTGAACTTGACAGCTTCTGCCCCCTCCTGCCATTATCTTCCTGCCTATTACTTTGCTTTCTGCTACTGTTCTCTCATGGAGAGTGTTAGACAGTAGTCTGGCCAACCTACCCACAAACACTAGTGATTAAACTTGACAATAGCACTTTTTGAAATAAAAAAGCCCAGCCCACTATTTTCTACTTCACAAGCAAGCCCTGCTATTTTCTAGTTTGCATAATGCCACATCCTCGTGAGATAAATTAGTATTGCCATCTCCATTTTATACATGAAGAAGAGGGGCAGTGGGAAGGGGGTCCAAGCTCACTCTGCAGTACAATAACGCAGACCTGAACAATCTGTGGTCAATCCTGTTCACTGGGCCACTACATCATTCTGCATGCGTGTGTGTAAAGAAGATGAGAACAGTAACGTCTTTAATGAAATTTGCACATTGTTTAATACAATATAAGTCATTGGAAAGTACAGCAATGTACATATCACCCTGTATTCCAGGTGATCCCTGCTCACAGTTGATATGAGGGTGGATGATCAGGCTATGGGACATTTCTGCAGTCAATGTCACTGACTGGGTAAATTCACGCTCCTCCCCAGATGGCTGCCCACAATGTATTGCAGGTCTTTGTGAAAACATAAAGACCTAAACCCTTATTCAAGGTTCTCTCTGGAGGACACTGCAGGAACAAGCTTCCAAGAGGTCTACTAGCATACCTTAAAAGAAGCTCTATTTTCTTTGATCCACTGCTTCCCCCTTGCCCCTCAAATAGACAGTCATTCCCATGAGGCCCCAGTAAATCCCCAGTACATACTATTTCCTACTCCAAAGTCTATTTGCCAAAAGAACAGCACTACAGTTACTCATTCCATTCCCCAAAACACACAGATAAAAATCCACTCAGGGAATTTTCTTCAGTGCCTTCTTATGCTGGAGAAAATTACAACTTAGTCCGGAGCACACTTTCCAAGAACCGTGTAACAAGTATGCTGACTTGGAGTCTTTGTTTAAAAATGTATCTGTAAAGTCTATAAATCTGGGGTCACCTCTCAGCTCTGGATTAGTCCAAATAAATACAGCCAAATGTTGAAACCAAAATAAAAGAGTCCAAAAGAAGACAAGAAAATATTTTTTCCCATTCATAAAATGTGCATGCTCAATTTCTTCTAGGGGGAACAGAAAGGTATGAACTCCAATCTTTTGCTCAACAGTTAACCAGTTCTGAATTCAGAGACTTAATCAACCTCAAACAAACCATGGGCAGGGGAAAACTGCATCTGTATTGATTATTTATTAGCTCTATTATTATTATTAATGCTGATAACATTATTCTCTAAAACAATATAGTTTTATTATATTATCATTATCCTAGATATTAGATATAATCTAGAAATTATTTAGTATTCTAATAATACTGGTCTTATTATTTACTAATACTTGTACTAATATTATTTAGTATAGAAAATATTAATAAAGATGTTATAAGTAAGCATTATGGTATTTTATATACAGGATCATTGGATCCATAGATTCTGAAAGACAACTGTTTTTCACACTTTCTTAAATGATGCTTAACAAATGAAGATAGTGATATTAAGAGATATGTAAAGTAGGGTCTCTCAGTCCCAGAACTACTTGGAAAAGTACAGAGCCATCCCACTTAAAAAAGAAAACCAGTACCTTGGGTCTCCTCTTTAGCAATTATTGCACATATTGGTACCTTTTTATAGATCACACTGGTTACACATCTGACCTTTTCAATGTTTCCATCTCAATGTCTCTATCCAAACTGCTGAGTGGGCAGAACAAGGATTCCCCAGGGGATCACTCCATCTCCCTTCTCTCGTTGTAACAGTGCTGCCCAAATGACTTGGCAGCTTTCTGCGATACTGCAAAGTTAAAGGTTGGACAATGCCTGGTATGACAGGACTCATCATCAGAGAGTTGGGAAAGGCAAAGAAAGGCCTTAATCTATCACTCATGGGTTTTGTTTTTTTTTCTAAAGATCAAATGAGGATGAGATGCTCAAAGGTGAAGAGTATTTCCCAATTTGGGGAGCAGCAACATGGGTTTCGTACCAAAGGTGAACAAGATGGCATTATTTTGAGTTATTAGATTTACAAATAGACAAGTATGTATAGAAGAAGAAAAACATTGCACTTGAGAAGCAGGCTCATGTCTAACTACCTGAGAGAACCTCTTAGTTCAGGAGCCCACCTATGAATAAGACAAACTAGGGTTGTCAAGCAATCACCATGCTAAGAACAATGGCTCCCACCTCTATTGCCTCTCTTGCTCCCTTGCTGACTTCTGCTGATTTGTGTTCAAATTTCTAAAAACCTGTCCATCTGACTGTAGACAGATGGTCTTACCAGACTACAGTGCTCCACTGAGAGAGCTATGGGTCCCGGGTGATGTCCTCACATCACCCTTGTAGTGAATTGAGTCTGACAAGCATTTATACCATCCAAGTGGAAATAGACATTTCAGCATGGCGTACAGAGCATTGAGGTAAGAATGTGAAGAACACCCTACCCATAGAGGCCATCCACAGAATGAACCCCAATGAAAATTCACATATTTCACAGACTTGTCATCTACTTCTTTTCACATACCTCCATTTTATTAGTTCTTTATGAATTTCATGCATTGTATTTTGCTATTACCCACCCCTCTTCCACAACCTCTCCCAGAAACTCCCATACTATCTTCATCTTTAATGAGTGCTCTCCTGTCTTTAAAGGAAATCCTATGCTGAAGCATGGTATATAAAACAAATTAAGAATCTGAGTAATTCTGGCTGGAGAAAAAAATGGGGCTCAGGAGCTATTCATTGCACACCCCCACAGGCTTCGCTGAGCTGCAATTGTCTCTGGAACAATTTATCAGACCCTGGAGAGAGCTTCCAAGAGCACTGCTGGGGAAATCGTTAGAGCAAAGAGCCTCTCACAGTCCTTTCCACCTCAAAGTCTGTAGAACCCTTCCATAAAAATTGGAATGTGTCAGTTCAACGAACTATTCTGCCACCACCCAAATTATCTGCATGAATGCCATGCATGCATAAAACTGTTTAGGTTTAAGTGCAACTTTTTAAAAGAGGCATAATAACGATGTGCTCTAACTATAATTTTCAGAGAATTTATTTTCAGGTGTACAGAACTAGAAGACAAACTAATTAAAGTGCTGTGTTAAAATGATTGTCTTTAATAAAAATTTTTAATGCTGTTTCATTATGGACCAAAATGTATCTTTTAAAAGTAAATGTGTAGGAGGTATATATGTTTAATTTATCATTTATTTCTTTAACTATGTGTGCATGAGAGAGAGAGAGACAGACAGACAGAGAGAGACAGAGGCAGGGTGATTGCAGGACTCACATTTCCCATCTTGGCATAAGAGTTATGTGATCACAGGGATGTATCCAGCTTTATATGAGTTCTACGGATTAGAAATCTCATCCTTATGTATTATAACTGCAAGTGTTTTACCTGTAAAACCACCTGACCCGTCTGAAATGCATACTTGTAAAGTTTACAGTTTTCTAACACTTTGATGGAGAATGGAACTTGGAATCAGAATGCCTTAGACGATTAACATTTATCATGAGGGAAAAAAATCAGCATCTTCCATTGACAGAGATGCACACAGAAAGCACACCTGAGTATCTCTAGCAAGAACCAAATACTAATAAATCTTCATAAAACATGAATAGCATGCCATTCCTCTGCCCAAGAGATGAATATTCTCCATTAACCAGGGAAACAACTCCATAGCATTCCCTAGGATTTGAGAGGCACAGCACAGTCTGTATTTGGTCTACTTCCTCAGCTTTATGTCTCAGTGATCCTCAGCAATAATTCTCTCCCCTTCCCTTCCAATAAACTGAGTCTCCAGCAAGACTCAGGAAAGAATAAAATACCTTTCCTCTTGGACAATACTTGGCAGTGTCTTCAGAAATGATAAGGCTGTCACAACTGGAACTTAGAAGCTCATGACATGGGATCTGGCTAAGTATATTTAATGTATAAGACAATTAACCATCTCAAAATGTTCTAAGCACAGAAAGTCAGAAGCCCTTTGCAGTCAGTCTACAAACTGTTCTCTGTGGTAGTCATTTTTCTGGTCTCAGTAACAAATTGTCTCAAAGGAATAACCTTGGGGAGCTGTCACTTATTTTGGTTCACACTTTTTCAGGGGTTATCAGTACAGGAAGCTAGGGAATGTGTGGCAGTAGCATCAGTCAGCTGCATCCCTGGTGGTTGCGGTTGAACTTGAAGTGTGAAAAGATCACAAATCAGAAAGTTCAGGCAAGACCCAGAAAAGGTTATTATTTGTCCCCCCAATGCCTACTCCCCAAGACCCTCTTCTACTAGCTAGACTATGGTTCCCAAAGTTCAACAGCCCCCTAAAACAGCACTACCAGCTAGGGACCAGTTGTTCAAGTCCATAAGTCTATGAGGAACACTCTCTAAACATGCTGTGAGCTCACCTTTGTTCCAACTACTTCTGTCTCCCACAAGCTGCCTGCCCTTGCTAGCCATACCAGACTAACCTGAGCCTTTCTTCCTCAGAGTAATCTCAATAGATTACCTATCCAGGTCATTCCCATAAATCTGAAGTCAGTTTATGCAAAAATATCAAAATCAGAAGTACAAATGCATAGCTATAACATTATGTAAAATTATATTGAGTTGACAAGAAAATTTTACGTAGCATTTTTTTTTTTTTGATAAACACAGAATCTGAATAAAAGAGACAGACACACACAATGGCTTGTGCTCTCCCATATTAATCACTAATTTAAAAATTGCTTACAGCTGCTTCTTATGAAAGCATTTTTTCCATTGAGATTACTTCCATTAAAATAACTTTAGTTCATATCAAGTAGCCATAAAACTATCAAGTTTAGGGAACTTCACAAGATGATTTCTAATTCATTTTATCACATAACTGAGTAAGAAAAGTCATAGGTATTTAAAGAGGTGGGAAAGACTTTTGAGAGCCAGAAGAACAAGGAATTTGCTCCAAAAATTGTTAGAAACTATACTGTGAAGTCCTACAAGATGGCTGCGTAAATAGGAGCGGAACAAGAAAGATACTAATAAACCCGAAAATGTGGAGGGAGGGAAGTTCACAAGGCCTCAACCCTAGAAAGAAAGGGAAAGAGAGAGAGAGAGAGAGAGAGAGAGAGAGGAAGGAAGGAATGAAAGAAGAGAGGAGGGGGTCAAGTAAGGATACTGCAAGAAGTAATAGTCTTTACCAGGGAAGAGCACATCAAGTGGTTATCCAATACCAAATGGTCAGCCCTGAAATCATATATATACAAGCAACATTACACATAGTGAACAGATAGTATTTGTTTATTTAAGAATATGCACACTAACACATACTAGCTAACACACACTATCACATACTGACACGCACACACAAATTAACACACACACATACATTAATACATACTAACATATACAACACATACTAACATACACATACACACATATGCACACATGTGGACACACACATCACTACAGAAAAAAGAGGCTATGAATTTGAAAGGGAGCAGGGGGTACATGAGAAGGTTTCAGGGGAGGAAATGGAAAGGAGATATGATCTAATTATGTTATAATCTTAAAATTTAAATAATTACTAAAACCAAAACTTTTGATTATAAAACATAGCCATTTTCGTTGAATTTTCCAATTAACTTCCAAATTATAATCAAATTTTGACTTCAATATTAAAATATTTTGCCCCTCAACCCAGGAAAAAGTATTAGGGCTCTATTCCTATATTATTAAGATCCAAGAAAAAGATTCACATTGACAGAAATTGTGTTCATCATAAACAGTAATACACATCATAAACACAGCTTGGTTTCAGAGCACAGGTGAAAACATCAGCAACCTTAGAAATTCCTTACCTCTGGCAACAGTTTCCCCTACAAAATCTACCAGAGGCAAACAGCATAACATATTGATACATAATTAATTGGGAAGATGTTCCTTATACTTTATTTTACTTAACATAAGTAAAATGCTGTAATTCATTAAAATATATATCAACATGACCATGTATTAAATTATTAAATTGTTTTATGGTTATAGGATGAAATACTTAATTGTTAGTAGAAGCTTTCTAATCCATAATGTAGATGATGGCTCAGCCTATTTATGCCATGTATTGTCTATCATATCCTACTAAATTTAAAAATAACACCAATTAATATGCCTAAGGTAACAGGTCAAAGGACAATCTAAAAGTAAAGTAACAGGAGACATTTTGAAGGTAGAAATGAAAACATTTGAGAGCATGATCCTTTTAATGAAAACAATAAGTCAACAATTATAAAATGATTAATAGCTGAAGAATAAATTTCATACAATAATGAAAGAAAAGGAGAAACCATACATTAAGGAACCCATGGTAAAGCAAGAACTAAGACAGATGGACACAAGAACTAAGACAGATGGACACAA
>JADRCH010000209.1:2292027-2519911 GCA_019843965.1 Rhynchomys soricoides | reverse complement strand
CAAGAACTAAGACAGATGGACACAAGAACTAAGACAGATGGACACAAGAACTAAGGCAGATGTCCACAGAGGGGAAATACAAGGGATAATAAATACGTGAAAATAATCCAAACTTGCCAGTATGATAAGAAATGAAAATTAAAACAAAGAAAATCTACTTCCAAACTGATATTTATATATATATATTTATATTTAATAATCAATTAATAATCCATTATGAAAAATAATAATAAATGCAAAGATAATTACTTTGATGTTTTCAAAACATTATAATGATTTCTTTAAGAGTAAAACTGCAGAAACAAGATCAATATAATGACAAGTAATTATTAAATTGTTATTTCGCCCCCAATGAAACTCAATGAAAGTTTTAAGCTATGTTTAGGAATAATGGAAGATTGTAAAGAAATGTATTCAATTTTACTCTAACAAGATAAAAAAAATCTATAAAGAGGAATAGGACAACTCTGGTAGAAACTTAAATATAGTTTAGATTATACTGTACAGAAAACACATAATGATTTTTTTTTGTTTTATTTGGGAAACAGTGTAACTAAAGGTTGTCCTTTTTAATTTTCCTGCTGTTCTTGAAATCTCTACAAAAGCTTTATTATGTCTACAACAAGAAAAAAATAAGTTTTTAAAGGTGATTCATTTGTCTTTTAAAAACTGATTTCTCTAGTTCTAGTGTTTGCTCTTCACTTCTGCTGCAGGAATTTTCTTGATAGATCTTTCTGTAGAATGATTTTGATTCTTTTCCAAGCTCCTCCATGCTCTACCCTCCATTATGGACCAAACTGGGTCACACAAGTACACATGCCCAAGCCCAAGCCCAATGAGATAGCATTTGCAGGCGGGGCTTGGAGCACTGATTGCATATGGGGGATGGACTCCACCATATGTAATAAGCTCATTTAGAAGAACAATCAGCTTATATACTTCCCCTACTACCTGAAAAAACTTAGAGAGGACACCTCTCCCTGAGCTAGAAGAGTGTGCCCACCAAAGACAGCCATGTTAGTACTCCATAGACTTCAGCCTGTAGAACTGTGAAAGGGAACTATCTGTGTGCTATTTAAGACTCACAGTCTAAGGCATGTTCTATCCCATTTCATTAGACTTAACATATGGCTCTAGACCAAGTGGAATCTAACACCCAGATGTCCTTAGTGAGAAAAGGAGGTTGTTTCTCGCACCTACAGCCTGGTACAGAGCCTGCAGTGTAAACGGTCCAAGTACCTTACGTCCCTAACATTGAGCTTGAGATGCTCAGCTTCCTATGTTTCTCTTCTCTCTCTATTTCCTTCTGGATCTGTTCCCTGCTCATAGAACTGCTGAAGAATTGATTGCTGCTGACATTTTCAGTTTCTCCATGTAGCCTGCAAGCACTACAGTAGCTATATGATTCCAGGAAAACTACAGTCATCAAAGGCACTACTCTTTGTGAGGGTGTTTCTGCTCTATTCCTCAGGATATGAGCTGACTACAATATATGTCTTTTGAGCACTACATTTTGTTCAGTTCTTGTATAGCCAAGATTCCAGTAGCCACACAGCATGGATGGCCTCCATCAGCAAAGTAAAACCTAGTTTCTGCTTGCAAGCTGAGCTCTCATATCTCCTCCCTGACCTTGCATGTATTATTTTGAATATAATGTATTTTTAAATTGCTGCACCGTTTTAAATATATAATGGATAGCTGAATTAAATATTATTTGTAGCATACCCTGCTCTGCAACGGACCTCTAAATCTGATCCCTTATATCAGATTGATGCCTAAATCCCATTACTTGAGATTGCAAATGACTATGTTTGCAAAATTGTGGAGGCACATTTGGAGACAGCATCAAAAATTCAGCCTATAATGTTAACTTTGTTTGAAAAGATCTTGATTTTTTCCAGGAAGCAATCTCAAGGCATCCTGCCCGTTCCTTAACTCTGTCTCTGTCAGAGATAATGCATTAATGGCTTAAGGATGACTCGGCAGTTGGTTCTTCAGGAATCATAATCTACACTCAAAATGAGTTCTTAGCTGAATATAAAGAGACTAGTTTTGAAGCAAGATGTAGGCTACATTCTAAGATAGCGCTTCTCAACCTTCCTAACGCAGTGACCCTTTAATCCAGTTCTTGCCGTGGTGACCCCCAACCATAAAATCATTCTGTTGTTACTGCAATATTATAAGTTTGCTACTGTTATGACTCATAATGTAAATATCTGATATGCAGGATATCTGATATGTTACCCCCCAAAAGGTCAGGACCCCGCAGGTTGAAAACTATTCTAGAACAGTGAGATGATTAGAGTTCAAGTTTAGATGACAGGCTACAGTATTCATTCCAGGCACCTTATCTTAAGGCATTTATTCCTTAGTTTCACTTATTGATTCTCCCACATTTTCACATCACATCTGTCATATGACTAAGATGGGTGTCTGTGACATGGACAAAGGAGATTATTGTGCCTTAACTGAAATTAGTACTTCTTTAAATGGCATATATATATATGTGTGTGTGTGTGTGTGTGTGTGTGTGTGTGTACATATATACATATATGTGTGTGTATATATATGTGTGTGTGTGTACACACACACATCTATTTGTATGTGTGTATATACACATATATACACATATATACACAAACAATCAAAAATATTATCCCAGCATTTCAATCATGCTGTCAAATGCAAAACAATATAACATAGAAGTCTTACTATGGTAAATGAGTCATTCAGACTGAGGACAGAATTCTGGAGTCTGTCAACTAAACTTCAAATGCCACAGAGTCAGAGAATCAGACAATCAGAACACCCACACATAGATATACTTCTGTGTGGTAAAACCAGAGCTAAAGACTTGGCAGAGTAACATCAAGTTTGATATCAAAGAGGATCTAGTGCCAGATAAAAGTAGTGTAGGACTGCATGACAGTATATGTGAGCAGAAGTCTACAGTTATAGCCTAAAATGCACACTCAAACAGTAACTGGCTAGCTATTTGTATGCAGCAAATTACTGAAGGTAGATGCTAAAACCGATAAATATTCAACTGACTGTTTCTGTGGTTCAGGATTGGGAAACCATGCACAAAGCGCTTCCAAGGAGTTTCTCTCAAAGTATTAGCCAGGATTCTTGCCTCAGATAAAAACTTGGTTAGTGAGGGAATCTACTTTCAAACTCATTTGCATACCTTAAATTAGCATTTATCTTCAAGCTAGCCTTAAACTGTTCAGCTGGCAGCCTGGTTCCTTACTAACTGGGGAACATCCTTCAGTTGGCATATAGCCTTCCTCAGAATACCAAAGAACATCATGACTTCACATGAGGACACACCCATGAAAATCGCTGTCCTCTTATTCTATAATCTCCACAGAAAATTTTTATCACCTCTTCCATGTTATGCTCACTAAAAAGTCACTAAATGAAGCCTTCACTTAAGGGGAGGAATGACAACATACCAGAAGGCAGAAATCAAGGCATAGAGGCATACTGAAGGCTGCCTCCTATGAGGAGGAAGAAAATTAGCTGTAAATGAGCTCCTATTGTTACATAAGTGGGATGTAAAACAAACAAACAAGCAACAACAACATTAAAAAATGTGTCGTTTAGCCTGGCAGTGGTGGTGCATGCCTTTAATCCCAGCACTTGGGAGGCAGAGGCAGGCGGATTTCTGAGTTGGAGGCCAGCCTGGTCTACAGAGTGAGTTCCAGGACAGCCAAGGCTACACAGAGAAACCCTGTCTCGAAAAACCAAAAAAAAAAAAAAAAGTGTGGTTTGAGTAATATTTGAAGGGCAAGCTTAAAACTACTAAAAAATTGTTTTACTTCCATATCATTGTTCCTCCCCTAAAGAATACATCACTGGCACACCTAGATGCACATAGCAGGAGGGGACTGTTTTGATTTCCTGTTCTTTCCACTTCTCATTTAAGAAGACACCCACAGAGCGTGAACACCCAGAAGAAGGGCAGGGCCATAGAGATGAAGTTGTGAGCTACAAGTGCTAACATTGGATGAGTAGAAAACAAAACAAACAAATCAACAAACAAAAAAACTATCTTTCCATTTCAGAATGTGCCTATTTGTTCGGCATCTTCCATGAGAATCAATCATGGCTCAGTGATATTAAAAAACAGAAAATGAAAACCCAGCAGGCAAATTTTCTACTTGATTGTAAATCTTCTATAACATGTAGTGACTAAGAAGAGTGGAGAGAGACTATTAAGATACTTCTCTTCATGTGCTCTTGTAAATTCCCATTTCTGGAGCACCTGGAGAGATGAAGAGGGAGCACTGTGAAGGTCCAGAGATTACAAAATGGCCAGGTATCAAATGAATAGGTGGATAACCCATAAACACAGAGCTTTTGAGTCAGTTGTCTCTCTTCCTGAAGCAGGGCTGATGGCTACATCATCTTGCATCAAAAAATCCCTAGGTGAGCTCTTTTGATATAGTTAATCTGTTTTAATTATGGAGGCATATATTATGGATATTAATAAATGTCTCATGACCCGCACTATCCCACCAACATGGAGGGCTCAGCTAATGAGGAAATTCACAAAGCACATTCTCAAACATTCCAATAGCCACCTCTGTAGCAAGCACTTTGGGTAGAAATCACCTCTGGAATACAATATGCATGCTCTGCCTCCAGATTTCTCTCTAAGCTTCTGCTTTCATTGGCTGAAAGAGGCATGAGTAAAGACACATTCATAAAAATCTACCCCTCAGACATTTGCAAACGTCCAAGTCATAAGTAGCAAAATTTAGAGACTATTTCTTATGTACCATGCAATCATCCTGTGTCTAAAAACTACAAGGTAAAAGTGTCAATGACTTTTACTTCGGTGTCTGTTTATACCATGTCTCCTCTCACCAGTGTGTCCTAGCACCCCCAATACCACACCCAGGAGCAGGTGAGGAAGTAACTTTAGAACATCTCCTTGTTTGGTTGTATTTTTGCTACATCATAAGAATGATAATGAAGAGTGGTAAAAGTAACATTGGGCTTATGCTATGGATTCTGGGTGGTAAATAGATCCATTGAATTGTTATCAAATGCCCATGAGCACACAGCCCCATCATACATAGGATTCACAGTTATGTACCAGCAAAACAATGAATGGCTTATGGGTCATCCTCTACAAATGGTTAATAAACACAGAGTTTAATAGTACTTGCTAGTGACTTTAAGTTACAGCGTTATACTGCATAAATTAAATATCTGAAGTAGAGATCTGAAACCATCAAGTCTCTCCATATTCAAATAGTCTTTTAGTGACCCTGTGCAAGTACAAAACAAACCCATTTCCCACTGCACATATGTTGAAAACACACTAAGACCAAGCTTTGCCTCTTTAACCAGAGAAATACATACTTAGAATTTTCTCAAAGGGGAAAATGATACGCCTATCACATACACCAACCATGTGCCTTCAACACAAGTGGCTGAAAGCCATACATAACCTTGGATTCTATCTTTGGTGGAAAAAAAAAAACAGACAGAAAACTAGGAGCTCTTCCTCTGTGACTCCTATGACACCTAAAAGAATAATCACAGCAATTACACATCAGAAGAAGAGAAGTGATAATTGCAAAAATGAAACACTCAGCTATCACTTGGCTGGATGGCACGGGCACTAACTTTTATATTTCCCCATGGGGGCATATATGAAAGAAGCACAGAGTGGAAGAGAGATGAAACACAATTATCAGGACCTGGGGATTTATTCGGTCTGTTCCACAGAAGAAGGAAGCAGAGGAGAAGCAAATGGAACATTCTGCTCTGACTCTTTGCAAAAGATAGAAAAATGTTCTTCATCCCCCATCCCTGAATTTCTTGTAGACAGGATAAATTTTAGGTCAAAAGTTTTGTGGGTGAGTCAGTATCCCCATTGCTCCATTGGGGCTTCTGCCTGGCTACAGGATTTAGCCTTTGCAGGTTCCATATGTGCAATGCTGTGAGTCACAGCTAAGGTTACCCACATTGATTCTTGGGCTCCTCCCCTATCCCAGGTCTCTGTCTCTTCCTGGAGATGCCCCCTGCCTCCTTACCTTTATCAGTTGCAGATTTCGATTCATTCTCATGGCCCCCTGGCCATCCCTTCTGTCCCTCCCCACACCAGATCCTGAATCCCCATTCTCCTCACAATTCTCTTCCCATCCCCTCTCCCACCTAGGACCCTCCCTCCATCTACCTTTTATGACTATTTTATTCTTTCTTCTAAGTGAGATTCAAGTCCTTTCTTGTGCCTTCCTTCATGTTTAGCTTCTTTGGTTGGGTCTGTGGGGTGTAGCATGTGTATCCTATATTTTATGGTTAATATTCACTTATGTATGAGTACATACCCTGCATGTCCTTCTGTCTACTCATGCCATCTACTCTGCGTTTTCCCTCCTTGGCCAACTGCCTTACCATTTCAAGTTTATTCCAGAAACAGCAGAGGGAATTTTTTCTCTCTTTACTTGAATAATGGCATTCTGAAAAATTGGCCCATTTCCACGGAGCAAAGGTATCCTATAATGCTAGAGCATCCGTGGAACAAATATTTCCTTTTTCTGCCTTAGTCTACTGCAAAAGATTAATGGTTCCAAAGATAGACCAAATATTAGTTTTAATAAGAGTTATGGATGAAGAAACTCTTGGTCTGCAAAAGGCAAAAACAGTAAGGATAGGCCAGGTACAGAATCAAAAGCAATTCATTTCTATCTTCCATCACCACTGAACTGTGCATAGTAGGATTTGGTGGGTTGCCATTGTATGCATGGGCAACTATTGTTTTAATTCTGGACATAGTTTTGTGGATACAGAGGGGCACTGTTCACTGAAGCTTTGTTAGTGTGACTGTGCACATGTCCAAAGTACTTGTCAGCAACATCCTCACATCTCCATCTTATCCAGATGTTGCATAGGGTGCAATTGACAAGGATGTGACATTTTAAGGGAAATTAGAAGATGCTTGAAATTACTTGTGACTAGATACTACTTTCAAGTGTTTTAATTTTGTTTTCACTTTTAATTAAGCATAATGTATTAATAAGATTTAATGTATTATATTTGTTGCTCTAGGCTTTCTCTTTCCTATTTCTTTATTGCTTCTGCTGAAGTAAGCAAGATTGAAGAATCTCATGATTACAGGGAGCTGTATAAGATAAATGGACACCGAATTTGCTTTAATATGGTAAAATAGTATGCATGATTAAGGGAACATTGCTTACTGATTAGACAGAAGGGCTAATTTCCTGTTTAAAACATGAATTCACTAACAGCAATATTTTACACTATATGCCCTGTGGAGAGAGTTCTAAGGTATTTATCAGAGGTAACAGTAGCTTCAGATTTGGTGTGCTTCTTCAGAGCCAGAGACTTCACTATCTTAACACAGAACACAAGTCTGGAATTTAAAATTGAACAGTTGTAATCTAAAGTTTCTTGACCATAGAAATTTTTTATGAAAAGAGAAAAAATTAGTTAAAATTGTCTTTTGGAGGATGTCTTTGGGAAACAGTGGTCTGTAGTCAGGTTCATAAAGTATGTACAATTCCAAAATGAGGAGAGCTTGGTAATTTATCTAAGAGGACTTGGTGACAAACCTTCACTAGCTCAGTGCTTAACGAAGTTGATGTATGCAAGAACTGCCAAGGAATCATGTTCCAATTCCATAACTCATGCCAGGGCCTCAGATTCTGCACTTCTAACAAGTCAATGCTGCTGGTCCACGAACTTCTCTGGGAGTAGCAAATAGTTCAAAGTCACTTCTCTCCCACAGCTGCAGGTGCCCAGAGTGGTTCAGGCCATTCCACTATCTCATTTTTTTTCTTTATCCTAGAGGTGCAGAGTACACAAAAGGTGCTTACCAGTAGAACCTGTTGGGTGTGATGCGCTCATGCATGAGTTGCCATCTTCGGCCAAAGTCCATGGAGCTATACAGCTGAAAGACAGTGAAGCGAGGAATATGTTGAGTAAGATGAGGGCCAAGTGTGAAGAACAACGCAGGTGTCCCCAAGTATCTAATGGCAGGACCACAGTACTAACCAAGTAGATACCCAATTTACTCAGATAAGAATGCAAGAATCATCTTGTGCCTTCTTGATCTACTTATTAATTGGCTAATGCTTTTGATTGAGTATAAATTCTTTAGTGATGGCTATCACTGATTCTTCATAGCTAAAACATCAAATGCAATTCATAAATTTTTGCATTAAAACTATTGATCCATTCTCACACTCCAGTCTCACCCTGAAGAATGTGGCAACATGTAACAATCATATTTTGTCCTCTTAGGGATAAGGTTCATGTGTGTAAAAATGTTCATCAGTTGCTATCTAAGCTAATGTTACATGCAGCATGTTATACTCTTTGATTTCTTTATAATTTACATACTATAGGTACTGTAAAACAGAACTCTTTAGTGCCATCAGAAATGCCAGGATGATGACAACCCCATGCCTTGGCAAGATGGCAGGAATAACTCTAAGAAAATTGCCCTCTTCCAAGCAAGACAATCATAAATGTGGCCTCTTCCACACACCAAACAAACAAGCAAACCAACAAATAAAGACTTTTTAATTATTTCAACCTCTCTTCTTTCTCATTTCTCATTTTTACTTGACACTTATCATAAGGGAAACACACTATGTCTTCTAGATTTATCTACTTTTAGATGTATTTATATCCCTTGATTTCATACAAAGTGTCTGTGGAATACCTGTTGCATTAACAATCATTTAAAAACAGAAACAGGTAGGTCTTACTATATAGCATTTTGTAGAAAAAAACAAAAACCCTGATGATCTCCAGGGCTTTGGAAAAACATCAAAAAGTATTTCATGCCCGACTAGTGTAGTCACATACCATAGCCACTTGTCTTATAGGTAAGTATTATAAATAATACTTTACAACAACCTGTGAGAAACTGATCATGAGTCACTTTCAGTAAAATAAGCAAGCTAAAGCCCACAGACTGATTCTATATGACAATGAATAGTGATGGTGATAGTATTCATAATTCTACCCTGTTGTGCTTTCAAATAAACCAGACTTACACAGCCTTGATAAAAGTAGAGTAGTGACTACCAACATCAAGCCCTACTCACAATCTTTCTCTGATGGACACGCCCATTGCATTCATGATTCTATTACTGAATTTACTATCTGCCTCATGCTACTAATGGTTGACTTGCTTCCTCTTCTGAAAGGCGGTATCTCACAAGGGTGGTTTTTATGTGCTGTAGTCACCTGTGTGTGAAAGAGAGTGACTTTGGGCTGCCTGGCACTTCATATAGGAGCTCTATTTTCTGAAACTCAGTCTTGAAGAAGTTGAATTTGGGTTGAAAGATCCAGGACTTAAAATTTTCTAATATCACCACAACTCTCCTTTTAAGAATTCTGTGTCTAGTCTGTCATGATCGTTAAACTCTATTTGGGGAGTTTTGCACACAAAATTCTGCTGGTGGAAAGATCAGAGGAATCCAGCAGTGAAGCAGGTGGCCCTTAACACAGAGAAATAGGAGCATGTGCAGTAATATACCCAAATAGCGTGCCCTCTAGCTGTCACCTGTAAGGTTGAAGTCTCCAGAGCCTCACTATCAGGTCATGTGGCCATGTTGCAAGTCCATTATTTCACATAACTTACGATAATCTAAAAATATTTATGGCATTCAGAAAAATAACTTGGCTTATACTTTTATGCTTTATCAGGCTGATATTTATTGGAAAGTGGTACCATGAAAATTTATAATTTTCTACTGGCAGAGTTAGTTACTTCTGTAAAGTTATAAAAACATATAGGTTGATACTATTGGTATGTACTTTGGGTTTTCAAAATATTATATATAAGATAGTCATGGGTATATGCTATCAGTTCCATTTTACATCTGAAGAGATCAATGTTTGATGCTGAAGGTGACTGTGGCAATGTCACACAAAACTAGCATGACTCTCCCAGTTTAACGAATCTTAAGTCTCTGTGACACCACACCAACTCTACAGTAATTCTCACAGTATTTATGCAAATTGTACTCTCTCTCCATGACTCTATGGTAATTCCTATCTCTGCAATTCTCTATATAGGAAAGCAGGCAAAACCAGTACCCCTGGCTCCTATTACCCTTCATGTATCAGTTTAGAGAATAAAGCATCACTGACTTTGAACTATTAACTTAGGTGTCATTCACCTAAGCAAATCTTATTATTTTTATTGAAAAATAATTATTATATGCATTATATACTTATGGGTGCAATGGGACACTTATATGTATGTTTAGGTTGTGAAATGATCAATATGCTCAATAAATCCATTCTATCACCACAGTAACCATAGTTTCCACTTGTAACAATAAAACACTTAAACTCTACTATTTTAGAAATGATACAACCAGCAGTGCATTGATCACATCACTATTCTGGGAAACAGATCACTAGAAAGGACTTTTCCTGTGCAGATAACTTTTCCCTTTAGTCAGTTTTCCTGCACCCCTACCTTCTGACCTCCAGAGGCCATCTCAACTATTCTTTGAGGCCAGTTTAAGATTCTATAAATCAGTGAGATTGTGTGGACTTTGACTTGCTGTTCTTCACATCTAATTCTTTAGAAAGAAAGAAAATGTAACTTTTCTGAGAATACTTGCAGATATGCAATGCGATAGGGGAAATTGGTATTGGAACACGCATGCACATCCACACACAGATATTCAGAGAGAGAGAGAGAGAGAGAGAGAGAAAGAGAGAGAGAGAGAGAGAGAGAGAGAGAGAGAGAGGTGTGATGTATTAGCAGAGTAGAAATGGAACAATGAGATTTCAAGAATAGAAAAATCTTTAGCTGGTCCTTTAGGGCATCTAGCTTGAATAGGTAAGAAGCTGGATGAGATTTATGAAGCAGAAGGGACAATAAGAACAAAAAGGCCAAAACAATTAATATCTTGACCCTGGCTTCTAGAAGCACTCTTAGGTTGAAGAACAGAACAGAGGTAGAGTTACCCCACCCACCTATCTCCTGGCCCGTCTTTCCATCAATTGGCCTATAGCTATTTCTGTTTGTTTATCTGCAGTATGTATATACTGGAAATAAGATTGGCCAGACTAGTAACTGGGAAAAAGCTATGAATATACTTTATTGCAAGAATTGACTTTTCTAAGTAGGTCTTCAAGAAATAACTTACTTTCTTTCCCATGCAGATATGGGAGGGCCTGACGCTCAGACTGACCATGCCTGTTTCCCATTTAAATGTAGGAGACTCCTGAATCAGCTATGACATGAAGTTCAACCTTTGTCAGGCTTGAATATAGCAAAGAGATGACGGTGTCATGTCTTCAAATGCTGACAAGCCAGGCAGAACCCAAGAGGCTCACACTGGCATGCTGGAGTCCCTACCCATTGGGGAGGTTATCAGTCCTTCTGCCATCATGTTAGAAGGTACATGCTTCCTAGGGACCATTCTGTAAAGAAGAATAGCTCCTCTCATCATGTGATCTTCCTACCACAGAAAGGATGAGCAGTACTGCCTTCCTCCATTGTTTCTGGTTTTGCTTTCTCAGCTCTTCAACTTGACTGATGAGGAAAAAATTAAATTGAATTTTCTGCCCATGGGCAGATTCGGATGAATAGAAAGAACAGGCTCCCATTCATTAAGGGCCCACGCTTAGCTACCTTCTGTCTTAATATAAAGTGAGTTGTTGAGCCTAGAATGTATTTTTATTCTATCATGAGCTAGGTCTTTGTAGCCTCTTCATTCATAGACTTATCCATCTTCTCCATTTAATCATTCATGCACTTACTCACAAAAAGCATGTGAAACAATACTTATTCACAGAAAGCATGTGAAACAACTCTCATACTGTAGGCACTGAGCTAAGAGTTAGGGTTACAATGATGAAAAACATGATGGCTGATGGAAGATAGAATTACACATAATTATATCACGCTGAAATGTATGTCACTGCAGTCTCTGACAAATTGTGGAACACTAGGATTTTTGTCTTTATATCATCTGCACTTTAAAAATTATTATGAATCTAAATGACTTTTATAATTAAACTGTAACATTCAAAAGGAGATAAAATAGTGATTTTGCAAAAGGAAGTGTAAAAAGACTATTAATGTTATGAAAACATTCATGATATGCTGTTCAAACACAAAAGAATAGAAGATGTTGACTTAACTATTAAAATTTGAAATATGCTAGAAGAAATGAGCCAAATTAGCAATGGTCATCTTTACATTACAGGAAAATGAATTGTGTATGTGCATATACATGTGTGTGAATGTGTGGTGTTGTGTGTGTGTGTGTGTGTGTGTGTTAATTTAGACATTTACGTCATTTTCAGTTAATTGTTTACAGTGGATATGCCAGCAGTCATGTAAGTACATTCTACGTATTATCTATATGGAAAGATTTTTATTATAATGGACATATTACTGTATTTTTATTCTTGAAAGGACAAGAATTAATCCCAGTTTGTTTTTAATGAGGTAACTACAATTAGACAAAATAATAGAATACTTTCCACAAAATTGCATTTCACATAAATTTCTATGCATGGTGGTGCATTCTTGTTTGGATAAGCAATGGATCAGCTCATAGGATGTTTATACAGCCTACATGGTTTCAACTGGATGTTCTTCATGCAACATTAAAATAAAAGGTGTATTGGAAATCCTAATCATCCTAAATCAGACCTTTTTGTAAAGTGCTACATATATGAAGCTATATATTGCTCTGTATTCTGCTTCATGCCACCCTCTGACAATGACATCATAACCAGACATCACCAAGGAACTAATCAGATTTTCTCCTTTCTCTATCTTTGATAAATATCATTCCCTCTGGTTTCCTAACAAACGCATAGCAGCAGCAACAGCACACACACACACATGCACGCACACACGCACTCGCACACACACACACTTCAGAATGAGTCATCACAACAGCTGAAAATACAGAAGAACATGAGCTTGTCCTTCTTGATCCAGTTATTAGCTCTCTAATTACATCAGCCTGCCAGGGAAAGGCATCTGAGAGCTCATGGACTAAAGAGGTAATTTAATCAATAGAATGTTCTGTAGTGAGAGCAACAAGTTATACCTGAAATTTAAGTTCCATAAAATAATGCAAGGTCATTAGCAGCATCAGGCATCACTGTAAACTGACACAGAGACATGGTGAAGTCCTCTATTCCCAGTGCCTGAAAATGTTATTTTATGTAGAAATAGGATCTCTGCAGATGCAATGAGATAAAACTGAGATCATTAGGGTGGGTCCTAATCCATGAGACCGGCATCTTCTGATGGGGAAAGACAGTAACAGGAAGAGGACAATGAACAAACACTAGGACAGGGGTGATTGTCACTGGAAGAAAGCCAATCAGAGGGAAGCAGCTGCAAGCCAAGTATTGCCTCTGGTGGCTGACAAACTCCTCCACTAGGGAAAGCAGGGGAGGAATCCTCCAAAGGTTTGGAAGGCACTGGAACTCTATCAAACATCTTGATTTTAGAATTCTACCCTCCAGAGATACGAGAAAACAACCCTGTTGCTCTAATGTAGTGGCTGGTGGTATTCTGTGGTCTCAGTTCAAGAAAAGTACTACAGGTACTGCATACCAAGGGAGCAGACATCTGGAAGAAAAGCAGGTCTTGGTGCATCTCTCTGCCACCCTTTATTTTGATGGAGGCATTAACTATACGGACAAACTGTTCTTTAGAGTCAGACCATTGTCTCTGTGACTGAAAAACATACAGTATTTGCCTATATTTCTCTGCCCCATGCATTTTTCAGAAAACCTGAATCCTAAAGATATTTTGTAAGAATTATGGTCATAATAATCATATGTAAATGACAAATACAGTCAGAAGAGGCAAGAGAAAACGTCTTTTAGAGGAGAATTTGGTGTTCATGTCAGCTTCCCTTCAGACAGGCTATCTCCAACTAAGAAGGAACGGATACATAGAAAGTCTTGCTTAGAGGAAGTCTAAACTTGATGTGTAAATGCCCACAAGAATCTAAAGAATTTAGGTCACACATGGTGACTTATTAAAAATACTGTCTCTGAAATAAAATAAGCAGGTGAGGTGTGCAACTCAGTGGTAGAGATTCCCTAATATGTACAAGATCACTGATTCCATCCCCATACACACACACACACACACACACACACACACACACACACACACACACACTACATGTTCTACTTTAAAGAAAATGGCCTCTTCCTCTTGTTTTGATGACAGAAAGGTGACTGTGGGAGGGCTTAACTGAGCAATGTGTGACTGCCGGCATTGTGGCAATGGTTGCAAGAAAATAGAATTCAGGACCAGACAGTTCTAGAGATTGTTTTCCATGTGCACCTCTGTATGGAGCCTCCAACAGTCTCTAAAGAATCTCTGGCTTCACTATGAGAGAGGACAAACCCCATCTCACCCTCCATTAAGTTCCAGAGAATAGACTACAGCCTCTGTCCTCAGCCCTTGGGAGATATTTTTCCTATGAAGACATTTATCTAAAAGAGGCATATGGTATTCCCTTAGCCCCATCACTCGACAGAGGGTACTGTCTTTCTTTTCTACTTGAAGATTTCTACCCATAGGGAGTGTTCTTTTATATTTCCCTCTGATGGATTCCTTCAAACACTGTTTAACAAATACAAATCATGCATCCATTAATTCAGGTTTGGGGATACCATCTGTAAATAAGATGAACAAAACTGTCTGCCTTCAAGAGTCTTGCATTCACTTGAAGATGCAGGACTAAAAGACCCTGAACCCCACAGTGCAGTGCATGAGAATTGTACTGTTAGTTGTACTTGTTAGACACATGCTCATCTTGCTGGTACTCAACACAGAGAATCTTACCCAGGAGGAAGATTTTCTCATTTATATTGAAACCCTTGGCTCTCTAAGACTGTCTTCTATTTCCCTGTTTTTGATGAGAGGCAAAAGGCAAAAATGGTTTCTCTTTTCCTCTTGATGTCCATGGATAAATGCAATGACGCTCAGCAGACAGCATTGCACTCAAGGCTGGTGACAGGCAGGGAGCCCATAGGAAAAGAGTCCCATCTAATGCTGGACTTATCTGCACTTCAGCTTATCAAAAGCTAATTGAGTATCATTAGGTTCTATCTTGTTTCAAGGGAATCTAAAAACTGTGAAATCTTCATTTTAATAACCATCTTGGCAAAAAATTCAAATGTGTAATAGAATTTAGAAATAAGATGCAATTTGACCCAGATGGGCAGATGCTGCCTCAGGGCCACCAATGTCATTGTCCCTGTGTACTTGCCTCAAGAAGCATGCTTGGAAAATGCAATTATCACTCAATTTTAATTTTATAAAAGTACTAGTAAAGTTTATGTATCTCTCATGAAATATTAGATCAACTCTTTGGTATCTGAAATCCAAACTTAATTATCTATTTTTGTCTGAGAATCTCCTCCACAAATATTCTTTTATCCAATTTCTAAGTCTCTAGATTGTAAAATGCATTCCATTTAATTACATATCTTGTTCTTTAACATTGGAATTGCTGTTGACTAAGCTAAGTGAGAATTTTGGAACTGAATGAAATTACTACCTGTAGTCAGTGAATTGAGAGCATTTTACTCAACTGTCTATTCAGTATTATCAGATCACCCAGTATGTGCAAGGCTTAAAGCCATATGATTCTACCAATGATGACTCTCATGAGTGACACAGAGTATGTCACCCCTAGAAAGTCAAAATCTAGGCAGGAAGAGAGATGTATGAGCAGTTAAGTGAAGCACAGAGTCTCAGGCAGCACCAGGAGTCATGCTCAGATTTGCCCTCTGGGATGGCTCAAAGCCCAGGCACCATGGATGAGTAGGTTTTAGCTTGAAGAGGAAGCTCCACCTCATCCTTGTAGATAACCAAGATGAAATATCTTAGCATTATGAGAGATGCTGGAAATCAAACAGAAGCATGATGTCATCCTCCAAAAGAGTACAATTCACTTAGCCCAGATCACCAAGGGCCAGAGCTCAATGAAGATAACACAAAGATGGAAAGAGATCCAAAGAAGATGGTCTACATGACTCAAGAGGAAAGGAAGAAGACATCACCATCAAAATGTACTGGAAGGGTATAATAGATTAGGATATTGACATTTCAGAGTGAAAACAATCAAAATGAGGGGGGACTAATAAAAGCAGGTAGGTATTTATCTATCTGAAACCCAAAAGAGCAAATTACAATCCTGAAGTCAGGGAAATAAATGTTTTTAGGGGAAACTTCATGAGATTTGCCCACGAAAGAAATTTTTAGCTGGGTTCATGGGAGGCAGGATATTTCTAAAGAGCGCAAACAATTTCAGATTGACGACTTCTTACAGCTCTTTATCAATGCATACCTAACCTTCAAAGGGAATAAAGTGTTCCATTACAAATCTAACATTTGACCTTGAGCTGTTTGAAAGGGCAAGTAGGCCCATGTCTTGAAGTCTTTTCTAAGACATGTATGTGCTTAGAATTAATGACAATGATCTTTACAGGTCTTCAAGTGACCTGGATCATCTAGAAAAATATTCTATATCTATGACATACCTATTTCAGCTCTTCCTTCACAGAGGAGCATTTTTATTACTATTTTGAGAAAGAATAGTAGATAACAACTAGGGACTGGGTGTCCAGTCTGGAGGCAATATGCATGCTTCAAACTATCTTTCTTAGGTATAATGTAAGGTATAAAAGAGAAAAATACCATCTAAGATGCTGAGATCTCCAAATTCCCCCAGAAGCTACATCCCACTGGATAGCCATGTAGGACCAGAGAACCATCAGTTTTAACAACTTAAAGAGGCTTCAGAGATAGTCCAGACAGGTGCTTTGACATATGGGTGATCTAAGTCAGTGTACTGGCTGGTTTTGTGGCACTGTGACATAGGCTAGAGTCATTAGAGCAAAAGGAACCTCAGTTCAGGAAGTGCCTCCACAAGATCCATCTGTAAGGCATTTTCTCAATTAATGATCAAGGTGGGAGGGCCCTGACCATTGTGAGTGATGCCATTCCCTGGGCTGGTAGTCCTGAGTTTTACAAAGACGAAGGCTGAGCAAGCCATGAGGAAGCAAGCCAGTAAGCAGCATCCCTCCATGACTTCTACATCGGCTCCTGCCTCCAGGTTCCTGCCCTGTTTATGTTTCTGTTCTGACATCCTTTGGTAAGGAACAGCAATGTGGAAGTGTAAGCAGAAAAAAATCCCTTCCTCCCTAGCTTTCTTTTTGGTCACTGAGTTTCGTCACAACTATAGAAACCCTAACTAAGACAGTCAGAGAACATGGATGTCCTGCATACAGACATTGCTAGTGAGTTTCTGAAGTAAAATTCAAAATCCAGGCCCCAACTCCAGCTCAGTGTTCACTTTTCTAACTATCATGACTTTTTTGTTAGTCGCATGATGTTAAAAGAAAAACAAGTTCATATAACCTTGAAGAAATAATGGTTCATTTGGGTATAGTGTGAATGACTGACATTGAATCTTGAGTTTAGCTAGTGCCTCTATTTACAAATCATTTTCACAATTCCTCTTTTGTGCTGAAGAGTATTTTCTAGGCTAATAATCAGGTAAGACAATCTTGAAAACAATTTATGTAGTATTTACTAAAATCCATTCTTTTGTCTCCACGGCCCTGTTCCCTTGACCATTTCCCTCTGCAATCAGAGCCCATTCATTTTAAGATGTTACAATTCAGAAATGGTTCACATTAAGCCCTTTGAGCAAAAAGGCTTGTTTCTCAGTGAGGTAAGCTGACTGTACTGATGTGGCTCACATTCCCCTCCCTTCATTCTGCCTATGTTTTCTCTCTCCTTAATGGCTTTGGCTTCACATCACATTCTATTGTTAACTTGAGCTTCCCTGCCCACTTTCCCAGTCCTTGAAGCTGTCCAATTTGGCTTAAACGCTATTCCGAGGTCAGTTTTTGTTTTTTGTTTTTTGTTTTGTTTTGTTTTTTGTTTTGTTTTGTTTTGTTTCTTCTCAGAGGTCTAGATCTACAGAATTCTGAGCTGAGAAAGACTTAAGTTTTGGTTCACATGTTTAATTTGAACCACTATCTCCAGCAAAACACTAACAGCTACCCTTCAGTTCAGAAGAAATGAAGACTCTACTGTTCTTACTTCAGGAAACACAAGTCTCTGTGGCAATGTGGGCATTATATTGCTTAGTATTTTAGGAGTAATGATGTGTCAGAAAATGTAAATTCATTCAAAATGCAAAATTCTTTGATTTTTTTTTTAAAAGTTTTTTTGAAATTAAAATACAATCACATCATTTCACCTCTCCCCCTCTTCTCTCCAATTGCTCCCATGAGCCCCTATAAACACTGCCCTCTCTCAAATTCATGTCTGATTGCCTCCTTTTTAAAATTGTTGTGATATATGTTTTTTAAAATCCCTAAATATAAGGAAAATAGTTTGCATTTCAAAGTCACTTTTTCAGCGGCAAAACAAAGGATAGAAACAACCCTGTATGCTGCACTTCTGCACCTTGTTCTCCTGGATCCCTCATCCCCTGCATGCCTGCATGCCTGCATCCCTGCATCCCTGCATGCCTGCACCCCTGCATCCATGCATCAGGAATTTGTCCCAGACCCACCTTTCAGTTTATGTTCTCTAGTTCATCTGACCCAGTATATTCCATGTGTTGCTATTTTCTGTCCGTCTTTCCTGATGGGAGACATTAAAGTTCCATGGTGATATAAATTTGGTCCAGATTCCCAAGGACAATTCCAGAAAATCTGGTTCCAAATACAAAACTAATAGCACTGCCACATGCCAATAGCAATGAGCAAGGAGTTTTAACAAAAGAAACCAAACAAAGAACTTAGACGTTCTCCCTAAGAGGAAAATTGTAGACACATGGGACAGAAAACTGACCAAGCAGTCAGGAGATTTACAGTGGTTTTTGAATGTGTAAAGTGGTTGAACTGGGCAGTAGCCAACTTTCTTCCCCACAGCAAGAAATGGCAGAAATAAGACCAAAAACTGACATTCTGATTGAAGCAAATGTTGGCTTTATGTAAGAAATAATCTTACATGATAAGATCTCTCCACGGTCAGGAGGAGCTGCTTCCCATCCCGGTAGGGCCTCCTGGGACTTTTGTGATTTGTTTGAGCAGAAGACGGATGAACACTTTGATTAAAGCAATATTATCTGGAAATTAAAGTGTCAGATGAGGTTTAAGCTTGATGAGATCGCTGGTCCCTTTAGGTAGACATGTGAGTATTTGATTCTTGGACCAAGAGCAATAATCTTAGGCACAGAACCCAGGAGGTACTCACACTAATGTTTCCCTAACATTTGTGAAAGATGCTTTATAAAGAAACCTGAATGCTATGGAAAGGAACAAGGCTGTGCGCCACCTGTGGGTAGATATCTCCTCCCTGTAACTAAGTCCTTTCTTTGTCAAGGGGTTTTAAACATCTCCCTGGGGGAGCTAGAATTATTTCCACACTCTGAATCTAGGTTGCCTTTGTTCCTAGTTTGGACTTCAGACTGTACTGGGACTAGCACTGTCCCAGCTCTGTGTAGTCTGTAAGAATAGTGGACAAGTTTTATCACCACCAGGTAAGCACACTTATGCTATTCTGTTGAAGGGAAAGACCAAGTAGAGGAGAACCCAGATCAAAGAGCAAATCCAACTGAGATGATAAAAATCTCCCAGCTGACCTTACAGTTTCATGCAATGAACTCACTATGCTGCCCTGAGATTTGTGTGTGTGTGTGTGTGTGTGTGTGTGTGTGTGTGTGTGATCTCTGTGTAAGACTCTATACCTGTGTGTCTGTTCATGTGAGCATGTGGGGGCACATTTGTATGTGTGTGTACAGGCACATGTGTGTACATACTTGTAAAGGCTAAAGGTCAACCTTGCATGTTATTTCTCGGGTGCAGTCCACCTTGATTTTCTTTGTTGAACCACAGTCTCTCACGGGCCTAGGTCCATAGGTTTCTATCTCACCAGGTCTCAGATTATAAGCACAAGCCATCATGTCCATGTTCTCCACATCTTTCTGAAGACCAAATGTAGGTTTGCACACTTGCAAGGCAGATATTTATTAACTGAGCTATCCCTGAAGCTCTGGAAGATGTCTTTAACTCCTAAGCTTTCTTATGCAAGAGAGTTGCAGCTCCTGGACTTCAGAAGACGTCGGGTACTTCATAACCATGTGTATGTAGTTCAGTCAGAGTCTAGAAATTCCAACTCAGTGGGTCAGACCTGGAGCCTACATGTCTGAAACTTAATAAACTCTCAAATACTGAGGGGTTACATAAGGAGAACTTGTTCTAGAAAATTCTTAAGGAAGTTTAGAGATTTCTGAACAAGCTCATGTCATCCCAGGTGGACAGGGCCAGCTGAACATCTGAAGTTCTTAGCGATGAGAAGGACACACATTCATTTTAGAACTCAGCTACAGTAGTGGCTCTCAACCTTCCTAATGCTGCAACCGTTTAGTACAGTTAGCTCCTCACATTGCAGTGACTCCCAACCTTAAAATTGTCTCATTGCTAGTTCCTAACTATAAGTTAATTACTGTTATATCTATGCCTTCTGATGGTCTTAGATGACCCCTGTGAAAGGGTCATTTGACCCCTGAAAGGTCACAACCTACAGGTTGAGAACCATTGAGCCAAAGATTTGTCTATGAACTAAAGATCTTTGACTCCTAGAAACCTATTTCCCATCTATCAGAAGGCTTTGGTCAAAGAGTCAGACTATCTGTTCCACTTGAAACCACTCTGTTCAACTACCGCCATCGGAATGCAGAGACAGCAAAAATACAGCCTCAGCTAAAATCAAGAACAACAGCTGGGCTATATGCCTTGAAAGAACAATTCATTTATTACACAGATAATTAGGCTTCCCTCTAAAAAGCAATGGTGATCAGCTTTGGGCATAAGCACAGAAACCTGGCAAGTTCTGCTTGGCGTCTCCAAATGGTGCTTGATCTCTGGATGCTAAAACGAGGCAAGGGCAGGAAGACAGCATCTGCAATGAGGTTCCTCTGTTTAAGACTTGAATGATTCATCCATGGCTCTCAACTCAGTGTCTCCTGAAATTTCCAGAAACATTGATGCCTCGGTCCCATAAAACACATTAATTAATATTAAAAATAAAACTAAGCCTCTTTTGGAATAGACAACCCAGAGAACAAGTGTTCTTCCAGCCCCAGCTACTGTTCTTCAGTGATGATCTTAAATAGTAGTTAAGGGCTCCTGAGTGACTCCTGACTTGGTTTCACATTCCTTTGACCTTACTTCTCAGACATAGCTCCTAAAGTACATAGTACTATGAAGAACATATATATAGAAAGTGTTGCCAAGGTGCCAGGCAAGTCTAGTGAAGTGTAGCATCTTTTCTTAACCCTCCCAGCCCTGGTCAGCAAACCTCCAATTATCTTCATTTTGTGGAACAAACAAGAAATCTTGGGAGAAGACCAAGCCACTTATTCTAATATAGAAAGAGAGCATGGAGTCAGATTCAAACCTAATTTTCTGTGTTCATGGCCTATGCACTCAAAGACTAACTACATCTACCAGGATTTGCAGAATAGACACCTGGAACCACATGGAGGGAGATGGTACCCGTAATCCCTCCTACAAAGAGTCCTGGCCAGCTGGACTCATTAGCATAATGCCGAATGAAATGAAAATCCCTGAAAGGGAAAGCTGTTATTTTCTAGCTTTTCCCTAAGAATTTTTTGACTCTGTTTGACCCTTCTGGGACACAGACCTGATCACTAATTTCATGAAATTTACACGGTAGCAGAGGAATGGACAACAAGCAAGTGTATGATTTTATAGCCATAACTCCATATCTGGACACAGTTGATTTCTGCTAGGTTGGGTCCTCAGACTCCACAAAGGTGATGTGAGTGCTGACGTAATATAAAAATGCATTGCTTCTGAAAGAAATGCAGGGTAAGCCTCTGTGCGTCTCCAGAGACAACGCTGCATCAAACAATCAGCGCAGGACCTTGTTTCAGGTGTGTTTCTGCTTAAAGACGCCTTACTTGATATTCTTTGTTGATTCACAAGCATTGAACTTATAGGCTACAGGAAAGCTTATGTAGCACACCCATTTTCTCCACAAAGCACATCAGAGCCTTATGTACTTAGGAACATCACACAGTTCCTCTGCACTATGCCTAAGGATCACTTTAAGTAAAAAAAAAAAACATTTCCAATAGCAGAAACATGTGAAAATGTAGCACAAATAGACTGCACTGAGGATATTGTCTGCAGCACAAGAAAGGGTTGGGACTGGAAAGCAGAATGTGCCCTTGTTGAACTGCATGGAAAGTCTGGACATCAAGTGCCCCATCCTTTCTCCACTGTCTGCGGATGCCCATGATTTCGGGGATTTACAAGGATGTTTCAGCAGGTCAGCAAATTGACAAATACAGGATCCATGAGTAATGAGGATCATCTATGGAATGGCATGCGGGAAAAGCCATGACTACCAAATCAGGATAAGGTCACAGAGCTTAAGGGGGACTCTTGTTGAGGGGGCCAAGGCAGACCTCTCTGAAGAGGTCATATCTAAACAGAAACTGGGTGAAATGAACAGGTGTTGTGTGAACATCTTGAGTTAAAAAGTCATCCGGGAGAAGGTAAGTGTGACAGGGTACAGATCTGAGTGAGCGTGTCTGTGGTGCATATGAGGAACACTACAGACTAGCATGATTCAAATGTAAGGGTTCATGATTCACCAAAGAATGGTACCCCAGACGCAAATAGTATGTAAAAGCAGAGAGTGTTTTATTCTATAGAAGTCCTGCATGGTGGGGTCTTCTATTCCAAGATGGAGATTCCCCTACAAGCTCGAAAGCTAGATTTAAAGCACATTAGGGGAATTCCAGGGAGGGATAGGTGACCTCTATCTTAATCGTTGGCTCTATCTCTAGGGACATTCCCAAACCATTGCTGTGGCATGGGGGGACTGAAAACTGTTGCTGGGGAACTCTGAAAACTGTTGCTGAGGAAGTCTGGAAACTGCTGCTAACCCATTGTCCTTGCCTCAGGCCAAGTTGCAGGGCAGCTTTTGAGGCCTTGACTTACCCAGTTCTTGGAAACAGAGATTTAAGCCTAGTCTGAACTGCCAATTTGAAGCCTGTCATGGAGTCAACCCAGCTTGTCTCATTAGCAGGAGTCATACAGGAAAATGAATTAAGAGAATAACCAAGAGTGATTTTCCTCAGGATCCTTCAGGGCCAAATCTCCTGAGATCTATTTGGGGAGAAGACTGTATGATCTGGATAAAAATACAAAGATTGCTGATGGCGCTCTTGGAGCACAGAGTGGGAGAACTGTGGGCCTCACAGGGCAGGAACGGCAATGTTTGCATGCACTCTGGAAGGGGGCATGCAACTATGTGCTGGAATGCCTGATACAGGCACAGGGATGGAGCATAAGCACTGTAGGAGATACCAATAGGACCAAGTAAGAGAATAGCAGTGAGGTGTGAGGGAAACAGGGGAGTCATGGGACCTTAGGAGGGTTGGACCTCATTAACACCACAGTCAGGAAGAAAAGAGAACTGACCACACTTGGGCTATGTCTTATAAATGGAAGAAGGGAGGGTTGTTGCATTGAAGGTAGAGTTGATAGAAGCTGACAACCCAAGGAGGAATTTAAGGTCTGAAGCCTGCGGAAAGGAGCCTTGCTGCTCTAATCCAATTCTGAGCTGGAACAAGTCTGCATGGGCATTAAGTGTTGCAGGTATTGGGCTAAGCAGCCAGCTCAGTGGATAAAGCACATGTTATACAGTTGAGATCTCTAGAATCTAAGGATAGACAGATATGGAAGCATGAGTCTGTAATCCCAGTGTTCCTATGAGATTCAAGACATCCCCATCAGCTAGAATCCACAGAAGCTAAGGAGCCAGCCACCCTGGCATGTGCAGCAACCAACAAAAATGAAACCCTGTTTCATACAATGTAAAGACAAGGAGTGACACTCCGGGTTTTCTGACACACCTTACACATACAAAGATTTAAAACATAAATAAATAAACAAAGTTGCATACAGTGATGTATTCTTCTGAATGCCTGTATGCGCTACTTAGACAGGGAAGAAATTACAAAGAAATGTCAGGTCTCAACCAGTATTTATAAGTCACCTACCAAGTGTGCTCTGCCGGGTCCTAAGGAAGAAACACAAAACAGCCTCCCAAGGAGAGTCTGAACTCTTGTTTGGGAGTAAAGGCACAGGTAGCTATTAAAGGAAGAATACAGATTCAGAAGCCCAAAAAATGTCAAAAAAATGCTGAAGGTTTTCAGATAAATAATTCGGGAGTGGAATTCAAAAACTTTTCACATCTTTGACAAGCCTCTGATTTCTAGACCTGGGGAGGATAGTTATGCTCTATTTGGAAACACAAATGTTTTCAACGTAGGTAGTTCAGGGGCTCCCAGAACCATCTTGGAGAACAGGCATAGAATTAGAATCCTAAGTGAGTAGTCAACACTTAGTGTCACATAAATGGCCTCTTGCCCAAAGAACAGGGAGTACTGGGAGATACAGGGCTCACAGATTCTCCTTCTACCTGCAGAGCTCCACTCTGAATACACCTGGTTGTTTTGTTTTGTTTTGTTTTTACAGTGAAACCAGGAAGCTATTCTGTTCAAGAGATGCCAGCAAAGCTAAAAGCTAAAAGCCATTCCACAAGGGAATCACCCTCACAAACAAAGCACACATTCCTCCAAGGTTTGAGCAAGGAAAACAAATAGCTCTCTTGAGGAATGTCACTGTGGAAGGGAGGGCACTTTTTCCCTGTGAGTTTGTTGCCACCTTTATCTCTGGTCCTAGCACTGACAGAGACAAAACTGAAAAATGAGGCTTATCCCTTTCCCCCAGTCTCCTTAGTGCGACTGTTAGAGTCGAACGTTTTCAGAAATAATTTCTTCTAGAAATCCAAGAGGGAAATAAACAAAGAAAATGTTTTTAAAAAACAAACAAACCTGTGAAAGTGTTGTGCTCACACAGCAAGGGTCCTTGACCCTGCAATAACTAAGAGTGCTGTGCACCATGCTCACAGGGTCCATTTCGTTGCATCTTATGTCTGAAAACTGCACTTGCAAGAATCCCTAAATAGATGCTGTTGCACAGGCGCTCACACACATAGCTTCCCACTACCTCCCCAGACAGTGTCTGGAGTGAAAACTCAAATCCAGTGGCTCTCTAGAAGAATGAGTAGAGACTCGAGTTTTTAAACACCCCACACACAGCAGCAAACAAAGCAGAAACCACAAAACATAGGTGAGCTAAAAGACCCAAGTCTCTCCATTTCCCTGACCAATCTTCCATCCTTAAGTCATATAATCTTTGTCCGTCATGGTTGGGAAGGCTCATAAGATCAATCCTGAGGTCTCCTCTGACAGCCTTGGCTCAGCCACTTTGCCTACTCAGAGAACAGCAAAGCCTACTTGGAATCCCAGCTCACTACTCCTATAGACAAAAGCCCAGAACAGTGTGCAAAATACTTTCAGGAAGAGCTGTGAGGTCATCCATGCACAGTCTTAAACGTTCCCCGCCTGGGAGTTACACTCTCTTTTACTGCATTTAACATATGCAGTATACACCACCGAATGGAGAGGATGAGTCCTGCCTCTGTCTTGTCTCTTGTTGTTGTTGTTTGTTTGTTTGTTTGTTTGTTTTTCTTTGACTTGTAACATTATTGAACTGGAAATACTAAGCTGACAATGTTTTCATGACAGAGACAAATTACCGAGATAAAAATAGGCTGGGACAGGGGAGGCTGGGTCAGGGATGGGAACAGCTCTGCTTGTGAGCCTTCCCTTCCCTCTCCAAATGGGTTCTATGGTTTGATAATTTCTTGCTTTTTGCCTCCTTCCCTTCTGACTCCCATCTAGACTTCATAATTTGGCCAAGAAAGTTCGAATTTGTTTTCTATTTCCTCCTTACTGCACTGCTCAGTAACCACAGAGATGTCTTTGAGTATGTTCTAACACCCCATCCCCAGGCGAGGGACACCCATTTCTATTGGACCCAACATTTGGACGTGCTCACTCTCTGTGGCGTGATTTATAGACCAGCAGCCTCAATTACAATTTCTCTTACTCCTTGCATTGACTAAACTGCTGAAAAGACAGAATTGCCAAGATGGCACGGTACAGAGCGCCTGACTCAAACAGCTTTCTGCCCACAGCCCCAGGCAGAAAGAGCTGCATTGCCAAAAACAATGAGTCAATCCATCAGTGCCAAAAAAGAGGAAGACCAGAGCTGCCATGCTAACTCAGAAAGTTGGCCCCCACCGCAGCGCTGCCCTCCCTAACTAGTAGCTGCTCTCTCTGCTCTTCTTGCTGGAAGCTCGGAGTCAGTTGGTACTATGGGCCAAACAATTTCAGGAATTGCAGCCAGCATAACAGGAATTGGGAGATTAAAAACAAATCTGCATATGCACTTCTGCTTCCAATCCTTGTTTATGCACAGTAATAAAAAAAATGAAACCAATAACTGAAATTAAAATAAATAGACTTATTTATCTACTGGCTCTGAATTCACTCTCAGGATGTGGAGTTCAGACTGGAGAACATTTCACCAGACAGGAGAGTTTGGGACAGGAAAGAGCAGAGTATAGTGGTATCACTCCTAATATGCATCAAGCATTCAAATACATGAGTCTATGGGGGGGGGGGGATTCCTATTGAAACCACCACAGGAACCTGCCAGAATCCAGGCTGCAATGGCTTGGAGAAAGTAGGTAAAGTGCTTGCCTATCAAGTCCTGTGGTCTAGGCATAGCTAAGCTCTCCTATCAGGAGTCTGCACAGGAATGGGGAGGACAAAGAATGAACGTCATCTCGTTGATTGGTAGAAGAAGGATATCTTAGTTAAGGTTTCTTTTGCTGTGAAAAGATACATGGCCAGCAACTCTTATAAAAGAAAACATTTCTTTGAGTTCTTTGGGGCTGGCTTACATTTCAGAGGTTTAGTCCATTATTGTCATAACAGGAACCATGGCAGAATACAGGTAGACAGGGTGTGGAAGAGGGAGCTGAGAGTTTTACGTCTTAATCCACACCAGAAATGACAGTAAGCCACATTAGGCATAGCTTGAGCATATGAGACTTCAAAGCCTGCTCCCACAGTGATGCACTTCTTCCAACAAGGCCACACCTACTCCAACAAGACCACACCTCCTAATAGTGCTAATCCCTATGGGCCAAGCATCCAAACACATGAGGCTATGGGGGTCATTCCTATTGAAACCACCACAGGAACCTGCTAGAATCCAGACTGCAACCTTGGAGAAAGTACATAGAGTGCTTGCCTATCAAGTCCAGTGATCCAAGTTTAATACCCAGTCTCACATAAAAATTCAAGGAAGGTAGTACATGTATGTAATCCTGTGGCCAAGGAGATAGTGACAGAAGGATGTCTAGGGTTCACTAGCCAGCCAACCAAGCTCAACCAGTGATGCCTAAATAACGGAGAGATTATCTCTGAAAGGTGGACAATGCCTGAGGAAGGACACCAAAGTTGACCTAAACTCCATAAACTCCATATAAGTACACATGGTGCCCGTACATACACACACACACACACACACACACACACACACACACTCACACACACCAAAATGAACCAAAAAACCAACAATAACAACAATAAAACAGGCTGCTCTCGAGCTTTACCCATCACATAGTGATTTTATTTTTCAGTTCCTTCCTCTCCTAAAGTCTTTCTTGCCCTATATTTAATGATTCTCGTGGATCCTCCGAAGCACAGATCCAAAAGCTCTATTCCAAGTTCCATATTTGAACCAGGTGTTCAAAGGGAGGTGTTGACATTTTAGACTTACTCTACTTCCTGTCAGCTTAAGCACATACATACTACATCCTTTTCTGATACCTCAGTATACCCCAGAATGACATGCTGCTAGCATTCGTAAGAACTCATCAACGACGAAATAGTATGTGCTTATATTATTTCAATTATTAAAATTAGAAATAATACGCAAATGCTTTGCAAAACCTAATAGATTTACATGGTAGAGATTTCAACTTAAAGTTTACTACTTGCATTAATAAAACAGAGAGTTCAGCATACTATTTTATTGCTTCTAATACTATTAAATCTTGCACAAATGTCATGTATCTGCTATAATTGATGAATCAATGCTGAGAAGTATGAGTAGCTAAATCCAATGCTTTGCATAAGCTTAATTCCTTTCTTATGTACTATTCAGGTTGTAACAAATATACAGTCACAAGTGTCTAGTGCTGTATTATGATAAAAATAAAACCAGTGTTTTGTTGTAAAACTCTGTGTTCGATGTATAATTTTTCTCCCCACAAACCTCTAGAGATCATTGATCTTTTTACCAAATCCAAAGTCATGCATTCCCAAGATGTTCCAGAGTTAGAATCATATAGTAGGCAACCTTTCCACATTGCCTTCACTGAGCAGTAAAATTGTAAGTTAATTCTAGGTATTTTCTGAGAAGTGCTCCATTGCTTGGATCGTGGTGCCAAAGTTTGTAACCATGAGACTAACTAGTAGCTTACAAGACATCTCCCTGACACTCCTATTTCTTAAATGCAATCTCTGAATCAGAACGTGAACAACGTGAAAAACCAGAGAAGTATATGTGCTTCATGATACTTACAGGGGTAAAGCCACAAAGAGAGATTTAATTTTATCCAATGAGTGTTTATAGATGGGTCAAGTGAGCCAACAAAAGTATCTATCCTAGAGAACATTATCATAATTATGAGTTATCAGAGTCAGTCATTATTGAAATTAGGATGTGTCACAGTTCAAGTAGGGAAAGTAGAGAAAGTGCTTGAATTGTAAAGCAGCCCAGAAAAAAAATCTGATCAATTGGTGAGTTAGTTCACTCCCATCTCTGCTCCTCTCCTCTTCTCTCTGTTTCCTGCTTCATCATGCCTTCCTTCTCTCTATCTCTTTCCATCCTTCCATCATAGGATGAAGCACCAAGAATTCTCTTTTAAAATTCTAATTTCCTCCATCTTGCCCTTCAAAGCAACTAGAATTATAAGCCAATGAATTGCTGTTCATAGTAAATTATCTAGCCTCTGAGTCACCAAACTGGCTCTGCAGGTAAAGGCCCATGCTATGAAGCCTGAATACCTTAGTTCAAACCTAGGAACCAGTGGTGGAAAAAGAGAGCCAAATCCCACAAACTACCTTCTGAGCAACCTCTGCATACACACCATGGCATACATGCACAAACAGACAAATGAATGCAATACAATTTTTATATAAATAAATTATCCAGGTCCAGACATTGTTACAAAGTTATAAAACTGACTTTAGATCCAAGTTTTTCAGTGACTGAAGGAAGCTTCATGGAAGAGTGGCAACCAGTCATGGAAGGACATGAGTATGAAATTGGAACAATGAGAAAAGAGGTAGAAAGAGGAAGAACAGCAAATGTTGATGAGAAAGAGTACAACTCCAACACGTCTAGAACATGAAGAGAAGCATGAGGCAGAGCCTATCTGAGGACACCACTTACTGTCTTACTGACCTAGCTAAAGAACGATATCTTGTTCTTTTGAATTGGAATGGTGTCCTTCATTACAAAGCAGAACACTCCTTATGACGTAAAGCAATGGCCCTAGTCTCCTTCCTGCTTTGTTACAGGGAAGATGTGTGAGACTTAGAAATGCCTTCTGAAGAAGGATCTGACCATCAGCACTGCAGGAAGGTTAAGGAGAGAAGGCAGGGGGGGATCATTTGAGAAATTGGGAAGAAGTTACAAGAGCCAAGTAAAGGCAAAACCAAAAAGACAAGCAATGGAATAGAAGGGAAGTAAAACAGTGTCAGGATAGAATGTTCTTAACATGGGCAATGAGAAAGAGTGAAAACCCAAGACAGAAATAGGAAGAATGACCAAATGACTGATATACCCAGGGAAGAGAAGGAGAACAAAACAAGACAACACAACAGACAAACACAGAACAAGTTAGAGTTTGGCAAACAGCTTGGAGTATTGGCTAGATATTTCCTCTAAGCTCCCAACAAACCTAAGTGGGCGTCATAGAAGGTGATTTCAATGTTTGTAATTCTGTGTTACAGAAAAATATGAAGAGGCAGCTATGGCACTGTCCTGAATCTCCTGAGGAAATCAGTTAAGTTCTATCTTGTTGAGTCAGTATTAATTCATCTTTGCATTATTGTTTTCACAGTTAAAAGAAACAATGTGTATGTGTATATATGTGTATAGAACTTTACATGTCATAAAATTTAGTGGGAGAATTGCTGAATTCACGTTTATACACACAAAAGCATAAAATGTTCATTATTTCCCTGCCTACACTCATTTATTTCTGTTTTGTGAAACCCCATTGCTGTGTACAAACTACATCTGATTTCACCATTTGAGTTCAATTCTTCTCTCCTTAGGATGAGGTCAGTGAGTGATCCAGGCCTACCTTAAGTTCAGAGATCTAACTGGGCTGCTGAAAGTGGACACATGACATCACGGCACCAGAAATGATCAGAGTCAAGTCTAATACATACTGTAAAAGTAGAAGGCCTTTCTTTCACTGAATGACAGAGAGATCTAGAAAAGGCTTGGACTTTGAGGACATCCATCTTGTCTATGACTAAAGGGAAAAAAATCTACAAAGAATGAGAAAAAGAGAAAGAAGAAGAGGAGGAAGAAAAGGAGGAGGGGAGGAGGAGGAGAAAGAAGAAGACAGAGAAGAAGTAGGAGAAGGAGAAGAAGTAGGAGAAAGAGAAAAAGAATGAGAAGGAGGAGGAGGGAAGACGAAAGAGGAGGAGGAAGAAGAGAAGGAAGAGGAAGAAGAGGAGGAAGAGGAAAAGGAGGAAGAGGAAGAGGAGGAGAATACTGCAAGACTTAAAGATGGTCCAAGTGACATAGTCTCAGATCTAAATCCCAATTTGATCTATTAAGTCATATCTTTTCTTGGTTGTGCTAGCTACCTTAGACTACAAATCTATAAATTAATCCTTAGTTTCAGTCAATCTCGCCTGAATTTTCTATCACTCCAACAAATGAATTAGTTACATAGCATATCAGGTAAAAATCTACAACACATGAGCTAAGTCAAGGAGATCAATGCACTTCACGGGCTACATCAGCCAGTGACTAGATCATGGAGGAGACCCCCCATCTTGGAAGCTGCTCCACTATGCTTATTTTGCTTCTGCCACTGAATGTGACAGGGTGGGAAATCAGTGTTGGGGATATGAAAATGAATTCAGAGAAGGTACTTGTTATCGGAGACTCCATCATTTCAAGCAGGAATCAGGTGCATACCTAGAATAAGCAAACAAATAAACAAATGACAGAGTGACAAAGTTCAAGAAGATGAAGGAGGAATCCTAGCAGAAAAGTATCCAACTTCATGAAGCAAATGAGACCTAGGATAAATGGTGGCACTTTAAAATGCAACATTTATGAGCATCATTGAGTATTTCACATTTACTATGTCTATACTTTGTTCCTAGTAATAATGATGATGATAATAATTCTAACCACGGAGGGAGTCCATAACAACCTCTCCCATTCTGCTAAAACACACTGTATAATCTAAAGTCTATGCTTTAAACAAATGTTTACACTGCTAGGAAAGCTTGCACAGTGGCTGATCTACCCAGGCTCTCTGTTAACCATACCTCTTTCACGTGCCTGACTCTGAAAGGAAGTCAACTTTAGTTCTCATTTTAATTAGTCCTTTGAGAATTTAATGCATTTGATCTTTGTCACCATTCCATAACTACTCCTAGGTGAATGCCCCTTTCCATAACCACCCAACTTTGTGTCCTTAAAAATAAACACAGACTATCAAGTACAATTTTTCCTGTCCATACTTAGATGTATGGCCTTCCACTGGAGCCTGATTATCCTATGGGCCATACACTTAAATAATATTAACTGTCCTTCTTCCCAGAATCTATGAACTGCTAAAGCCCCTTAGTGAGGGGTGGAACATTGTAATGATCTTCTGTCACCATGTAGGGTCTTGGTTTGGCCTGAGCCTGTGCAGGTTTGATACATACTGTCTCAACTGCTGTGAGTTCACGTGTGCACATGCTATACCATGTCCAGAAAAGAGTTTCCTTAGAGTCATCCACCACCTCTGGATACCAGTACCACAATGATACTTGACCCTTGGGGGGACAGTTTGCTATCGATGCCCCATATAGGGCTGAACATTCTACAGATTCTTATTCCCTCAGCCTTGAATAGTTGTGGGTCTCTATGCTAGTCACCATCTACTGATGAAATGAAGCCCAGTTAATTTTTATTTCATGACACCAGCTGAAAGTGGGGAAACAGCTTCCCATCCTTTGGTTACCTCTTGAACTCATTTGAACCAGTCCATCAGAACCAAGCCCTTTCAGGCAGGAAGTTTCAACCATGGCCATTGGGACATGTTGGACCCCATATAGACTCATGTACTGATGTGTAGCCATTGCACACGGGGACTAGCAGAAGCAGATGGCTCCATCCAAGGAATAGGGAGAAACACCTTAACTAGAACAAAAGTTATCCCTGACAATTCAACAAAGTGGCAGCAGAAAGTATGACTACCATGAGAGAACAAGGGGAAGCTAATTTTTAGAGACAGAGTGGAGTTTCTTGCACTGCATTAAAGTCATGGTTAATATTGCTTCTCCAGTGAGGACCCTGATCCTCTGATTCCAAAAGTCAAATCAGTTCAACATGTATCCCACAGGCAGTTATCAAAACTAATAATATGGCACATGTTGTTTTAGGAAATTACCTTCAACAACGTTTTTAATGTAGCTAAAATACTATGTATTATGTGAGTTTTAAGCAGGCTGACTTTACATTTCCCAGGGATGCCATGAACATAAAGAGAAGGCAGATTGTTTCAGGAGTGATCAGAGTATGGGGTGGCACACTGAAGTATTGCTGTCTGTAATCAGGCTCCACCTTCCAGCCCACAGGACAGCCCCCTCAATGGCCTTCAGGTTTTATAAGAATTGCTCGTGTAAAAGAAAACACCAAACAGCCATTGACAGTTTAAAAAGCAGTTGTGATTACAGAAGTAAGAACTGTATTTTGTCCAACTGTTAGTGACCACAGATGGGCCCTTTAAGCTCTACAATTACCTCAGTACTATATTTGTGAAAAATGCTGAAAATATTTTATGTTGATAAAATATGTACACAAAAGCCATTATAGTCAGTATATAAAATAACCAAGTTACAAAGTATACAATAAAAAACCAACAGGAAATAAACACTACTGTTATCCTGATCAAAAGCTTCTGGCAGGTCAGATCAGTTTCTAGGTAGAAGGTATTATTGTTGCTTTGCTAAATAGACAAGCTGTCAAACTGCCTTGTAAATATTTATGCTGAAATCTGCAGCACTGGGCTGCTCTCAGCTTTGGGCAAAGGAGCTTTTTTGTGCAGTGAACAGCCATCAATAAAGAGATGCATGCCTGGTCAAACTGAAAAAGCAAGTTACTGATTGTTAGGCTCTAAGTGGAAAATCTAAATTAATACCCCACCACCACCATCAAGGCTCAAGCAATATCATAGAAGAAGAGGAAGAACAAATGTACGAGCAGGAAGGTGGGGAGGGATGCTTTGAAATACTGTCTTTGACATGGCACAGCTACCACACTGATAAAATCATATCACCTGCACAAGACCAACCCAAAAACTGTGGCATACACAGAGTAGATGCTCTCCAGGTCCTCCTGCTTTCTAAGGCAGTGGGTATTTGCTAAAGAGGGAAGAATCATTCTCTTTTGGAGGATGTGGACCTGTAAGTTTCTCATGCTTCAGTGGATAGTCTCACATTCAAGAAATTAAAAGAAAAATAAATGAAGAAAGTGGCCCTATTATTCAGTATAATAATTACCAAGCTTGGATGAACTCTTATCTACACCTTAACTTCCTATTCGATGGGCTAGACTTTCTCATATCTCAGAGTCTTCTTGAATAGTTCAAATCCATTAGATTCAAAATGGCTGCCTGAAGAACTTCTAACACACCCCAAAACAAATTCGAGTCTCATTCTCATGCTAATTGACATTTACTCATCTATTCCTCATGCCCTGATTACCTTGTGGTACTATGCCAATTAATAAGTAGCATAAAGACTGCCAATAAGAACAATAAGGTAATAAAGAGAGGTAATGCCCAAATTCCCAGAAAATCCTCTGCATATAAATATGTGATAGATAGAAATATTCTTCCCCTTTATCATTTTATTACATCATTTCTTTTACTGCCTCTCCCACATACATAAAGTTAAGGAGCTGACTTTCAAGCCTAAATTTCTAACTCTCCATTTACTAGCTGCTAAGTGAAGTTAAGCTGTGGACGTTCGGCCTAGGTGATCTCTGTGGCTTCTTCTCACTGAATGAAAGCACAGCTCTTTTGGGGTCTCGTTCTTAAGAGGGGTACACATGGTAAGTAACAGTTTTGTTGTTAAATAAACTCTTACTTTTCTATTTCTCCATTTCTGATTCCTTTTGGACCCAAAAGGAAAAAGTTTATCATTTTTCTGCTATTTCTTGTTTCTTGCTTTAACAAACATCTCAACCACATATGTTTACATCTCCAATCTCCAAAATTATTGCCCAATACTTCCTGTTTCTCTGACTCATTAAATGTTTCTCTAATTTATTAAAATGGTGCTGTGTTGTATAAACCTACTTCAATACGATTTTCCCCACTAAGGATCATTTTGCTAAGCTCTATGTTTTCAGTGTGGTTTTACTTCATTAATTTTCATGGCTGAACAGTATCCTGTTATGTCAATACAGCAGGACTCATCCATTATCCCATCAGTGGACATTTGAATTGTCTCCAGGTTTAACTCTAACAAATAATTATGTGTGAGCATCCGTGTATATGGTTTCTGGCAAATGTTTTTTCCGGGGTCTATATCCAAGACTCTTATTCGGCATCAAAGACACTGTCAGTTTGTGTCTAAAGGGGTTGTTCAATTTTATTCTGCTTCCCAGGCGTTAGAGGGCTCCCACGGAACTCCAACCATACCCATACCTGTAATGTTCTCAGCTCTGCTAGCCAGGCAGAGAATAAAAGGAACCCTGCTATCATCTTCATTTGAATTGCGTTGATTTCTAGTTAGGTTGAGCATTTCTTCAACTGTATTTTTTTTTTTTTTTTGGTCTGCTTGAGTTGTTGTATTAAAGATCACAGCCACATATCTTATAGGCAATATAAACATTACAGATTTAGTTGTCCTAGTTCTAGGGACTAAACCATTCAAGATCAAAGTGTTTACAGATTTGCTACCCAATATGGATCTTTTTGATTCACAGAAGGAACCTTCTGTCTGTTCTCATGTAGGGAAGGGTAACCTTTGACCTCCTCAGCTTCTCATAAGGATATGAAACACATTCATGAGAGCCCCACCTTCGTGAAGGAATTGTCTCTCACAACCCTAACATCACCACACTGGGCATTAGGTTTCAGAACAGGAATTTTGTGAAAAATAAGGGAACAGACCACAAGTTTTCCATGAGCATTTCCTCTGAATCTGTACGCATGTTTATTCATTTTCTCACTATCTTCCATCTATACAATTCTCCTTATGCTTAAAAATACATCCTTTTCTTTCCATAGAGATAAGCATCACAAGTATTCTCTATAAGTGGGTAGATTACCCTTTCACATACCATACTGTTATCTTTTAATGAGCAACTATTCCTAGTTATTATGAATATTAATATAGATATATTCACTCACAGTTAGTCTTTTTTGCTTTTTAGTGGAGAAACTCTTTCCTGTTGCAAGACATGAAAATTAGCTTCCAACATTGACTTCCTAAAGGTTAATGTCTATTTACAAAGCCAAGTCTGAAAGGTATCAGAATTTTGTTTTAGTAAATGTTTACAAAGCTCACATCCAGTTTTGTTTTTTGATTTATGCAACTAGTTGTTCCAGCACAAGTGCTGCCCACAGTCAGGCTGCACTAACATAATTCTATCAGGTTCTTACGCACATTTTAATGAGTCTGTTCTAGACTCTCTATTCTGAACCCTTGCCAGTTTACCCGTCTCTGTTTATGGCATTCCTCTGTTTATAAATAAACAAACTGAGTGCAACACAGAACAAAACTAATCTTTTTTTATTTAAGTTATCTAGCCCAGGCCATAAATTCTAGTCTCCTTGGGGAAAATCTGTCTTTGCATACATTAGAAAATCACCTGACTAAGACAGATGCAAATACTCACAGCCAATCATTGGGCTGAGCCTGGGGACCCCAATAGAAGAGTTAAGGGAAGGGCTGAAGGAGCTGAAGGAGATTGCAACCCCATAGGAAGAACAACAATATCAATTAACCAGATCTCTCAGAGCTCCCAGGGACTAAACCACCAACCAAAGAGTATACATGGACCAATCCATGGCTCCAGCTACATATGTAGCAGAGGACTCCCTCACATGTCATCAGTGGGAGTAGAGGTGCTTGGTCCTGTGGTGGTTTGATTCCCAGAAAAGGGGGATGATAGAGGAGTGAGATGGGAGTGGGTAGGTAGGGGAGCACCCTCTTAGAGACAAAGGGGAGAGGGAGAGCATGGGGATACATAGAGGGAAGACTGGGAAGGGGGATAACATTTGAAATATAAACAAATAAAATGATTAATAAATAAATAAATTTAAAGACTATAAAAGAAAAAGAAAAAGAAAATCACCTTAATAAGTCTCCAGTTGTCATTGTAAAAGAATTGTATTGGAAACAGCACCCTGCAGATAATTAATGTTTTTTATGCTATTGAGGATCCAAATAAATACCTATGGTGGATTTCTCCATTCAGTTTGGTATTCTTAAATGCCTTTCATAAAAATTTAAGCTTGTATCCACACGAATAACATTTGTTTCACCTGTTCATGTTAGGTACTGGAATAAGATGCACCACATAAATTATATTTTAATTCTGTTTTCTGACTTATTATTGCTGGGAAATAAAAATCCATCTGATTTTGCCTTAAACATACTTAAAATCAAGCTCCCATTTCCCAGTTGGCTAAAGATTTTCTTACTTACTCATTTGTTTGCTTTTCTTGTTTTTGTTTTGTAAGCCATCAATGAGTGTTGAATCTCATTTGCTAGTTTTTATGAGCCAGTAAGATCTTTCCGGAGTATTTCCCCCTCGACATTTACTGTAGCAAATTTAATTTTCTGATGATTCTAACATTAAAATGTCTCATGTGAATTCTGGAGATAAATCAGTTTCCACCATAATGCATTCCTCTTTGTATGCACCACTGGATTTAGTTTCTCTTATTTGGGCCACACTATGAAATAGGTGTTTTATCATCTCTGTTAACATAGTCTTTTAGTTCTTGCACAGTAGAACTTGATCTTAGGCAGTTAACTCTAAAATTCAATGGTATAGTCATTAGATATGCTCTTCTGTCTGGATGCTGAAAAGTTAACAATTCTTGATGATGTCTCGATTGAGAGCATTATATAGTATCTAATAGATATTTTGCTCATGGCTTGATAAGATCAATTTAATTCAGTTTGGCTGGTGGACCTTGGGAATCAAACTTACAGATGTATGTGTGCATAGGGAAGAAGGGAGGCAGGATTTCAGACATTAAATTCTTGAGGATGAAGGGGAGGAGCGTGAGTGAAAACTGAAATGCCCCTTGGGAGAATGACTACAGGGTTCCAGTTTAGCAGGAATGAAATCCATAATATCCTTTCTACAGAAACTTACAGCAGCTACAAATCCAATTTGTTTGTCTAAGATCATTTCTACATCTCTTTACTCTTCCTTCCCTCATTGTCAACTATTCTGTACTAAATTTCAGGGCAAGAGAATATACACCGGGAAAAAAGTGGAAAGTCCTCACCAAACAAATAAACCAAACAAGTGGTTTAAATGAGAATGGGCCTCATAGGTGGGTTCCATATTTGAATACTTGGTCCCATGTTGCTAGAACAGTTTAGGAAGGATTAGGAGGTGTGGCTTTTGGAGATAGTGTGCCACTGAGACTGCATTTTCCAGATTCAAAAGACACACACTATTCCTAGTATACTCTTTCTGTTTCCTTCTTGCTGAATAAAATGTTAGCTTTTGGCTGTTGCTGTCACCTTATTGTTGCTCTGCAACCACGGACCCTAATCCTTAAATATCCTAAGCTCCAAATGAAACACTTTCTTTTATACATTGTCTTGGTCATAGTGTCTTATCACAGCAATAAGAAAATAATTAAGATGCCATCCGATGTCAAAGGATTCATTTATATTTCCTCCTCAGCCTGATTTTCCTGTACTTTGAACATGAATGTTTCTGAGACCTATTCCAGTTTCTAGACATCCTTCCATAAGAGCAGTCAACAGACCCAAACACCATAGAGAACTCAAAAGAACCAAGGAAATATCTAGCCCTAGGAAAATGTTGCCTTGGACAACTCAGAAATAGAGGCTATGATGCTCATTCCTTTTGTACCATGGAAGTGTGAGCATTCAACAGACAATGCCCCGATATTAATTAACTTCGTTCTTGAAACTCAGTGAACTCCCTGAGGCCTTACTTCAGAATCTTTTTGCCTTTCTTGCATTTCACTGCCTTGAGATGAGACCCTTCCTAAATATCCCATCTAACAGGCAACCTTCTAATCATGGCATTTCTTATTTACTTATTTGTTTGTTTTTGGTTTTGAGACAGGTTTTCTCTCTGTAGCCTTGGCTGTCCTGGAACTTGCTCTGTAAACAAGATGGCCTCAAACTCATGTAGGTCCACTTGCCTCTGCCTCCCAAGTGTGGGAATTAAAGGTGTGAGCCACCACTACCTGGCTTCTATTTAATTTTCTTGGTTTTGTTCTCCTTTCATTATAGACAACAATTCATTATATTAGACCAACTATAATAATATTTGCTACACACACACACACACACACACTTCTTTGCGTTAGCCTGGCATAGCAAGCAAGCCTCTCTGTTAGAGCAATTTCCTCTTTAATTTCGTGATGTACACAGGTGCACATAACAGTGCCTTCCTGAGACATGGTCAGTTTTCAATAAACAGTTATGGGAATTGAAAGAAGGGGGACTAGGGAGATGGTTCAGCAGACACAAGACTCCCTATACAAGGTTGGGGCCCTGAGTTTGAAGCCCCAGCACCCATGAAAATGCAGACAGGAGAGCATGTGGTTGTGATCACAGCACTAGTGGTAGGTGACAGAGACAGGCTTACTGTCCAGCCAGTCTAGTTGAAATGGTGAGCTTCACATTTAATGAGTGACCAGGTCTCATAAAATAGGATACAAAACAATATAGGAAGGTACACAACGTTAACCTTTGTCTTCTGCACGTGCACTGATATACACACCACAGATAAGAGAAAGGGAAAGAGAGGGTGGGAGGGAGAGAAAGAGAAAGAGGGAGGGAGGGAGGGAGGGAGGAGGGAGGGAGAGAGGTTACTCTGAGTCTCTTACTGGGAAATATTGATCACTTCTCTTATCACTGGCATAGATGCTGTATCCCTAAAAATTAGCAGCAAATTACTGCAGCTCAATTAATTATATGTTTCTCTGGTCCCAAACCAACATTAGGAGTCACATCATACAGATAAGGAATGTGTTCACCTAAGATATCCCAGTCTGCTCAGCAATAAAAAAGGATTATGGTGATGATGTGCAGAGATCATGGAGAAGCTTGGCTCTCACTGTGTTTAGTGAAAGAAGCCAAACACGCAAAATAAACACAAGCCACCTACTCCCATATGCTTAAAACACAGACTACTCCATGGAGATAAACATGATGTGAGCTTTAGTCTGTGCTGAGTTAATAGAGGGATGCACAGAAAGGAGACCTGGAATATTTGGCAAAAGTGGTAGAATTGATCTATATCTTGATGCTGGTTTTACAAGTGCCTGAGGTGCTTAGGATTTGCTGAGCTGTCCATTTTAAATGAATATGGTGTGTTATGCAGAAATGACTTTTCAATAATGGTATAAAACATACCTTAAATGGGCATTCTGGGACGTTCTCTAGCCTGCTTCCCTCCCCCGAGAACATCTGCAACCAGGCTTTGCTAACAATTATTGGGTTGGATGGTGATAAAGTATACTGTTAATCCAGGAGGATGGACATTCTCACTGTCTTCTTCTCTCAGTCACGCCTTCTCACCATGACTAGTCCTCTGACAGCACCTCAAGCACCAGCTGCATCATGAGCCTTACTCTGTGGTCTCATTAGACGTTCTTCTCATCACTTACCATCATGAGGTTTGGCTAGCACTCCCTGTGAACTGGTGAACAGGTCAAAGCCACCAGCCTCTCCCTAGAGATTCTAGCTCTATTGCAGCTTGCTCTTCCCTTCTATGAGAAGTGTTTACACATTAGGAAAGTCCCACAGAAAGTAAAAGAGAGAAAAGAAGCTCTACTTCCAATGGAAAGATTTTTCATTTAAATGCACTTTATTGTGTGATGTATTCTTTTAATTAAAGTGCGTGTCTGGGTGCATTGGTTGCTATTACGGTGCAATTCCTCATGTTTATTGAATGCAAGAGTGGCTGGGGCAATGCAGTAGAAACTCACATAACAGCCAGAGAGCAGCTTAAAGCTGCAGCTTTCTGACCTCTTGTGCCTCGAAGGGGTAGATAATCTTCTGGGTGATTTTGGTCAATGGTCACATATCACCAAAGGCCTTCTGTCAAATTGGATAAGTCTGGTCTGGAAAAAAAAAAAGTCTGATTTTCTAACTAGCTTGCATGAGTCCATCCTTCACTTCTAGCTGATATACAGAAGGAGAGGGAGGGAAAGCCAGACACTGGAAAGGATTCAGTGTTTCCAAAGGATGGGTACAGGAAAGTAGAATAACTCCCAGCCCATGATATTCCTGTTCTCTCATAGTTGACAAAGCACTTTGTGTCTCCCCATGGGCTCCTCTTAAGGGGCTTGCAATGTGGTTTCAGCTCCAACACAGATTTGGAAACTAGGACTCAGGGGGTAAATGAAGGCACCATGGTGACAGGAAGTATTGGAAATACATAAGATGTCAGCTCTGAGTCCACAGTCTGTGCTATTTCCACCACAGACCTGGAGGGTCACGTATCTTCTCCGATTGTGCCACAAAACGTGACTTATTTGGGACAAATATTAAACTCATTTGGGTTTTTGTTTCAACAGTCAAAGCGAAAAGAACAGATTTTGAAAGAGATTTCAAAATCTCTTTAATCACTAAGTGCTAATAACCTCTCATTGGTTTCCCCCTCCTTTCCCAGTAAGTAAGATGGGAAAGAAATAATCTTCTTGATCATGGGGGAGGCCAGCCAATCTCACTTCTAGCCAGAGCTAGAAGAAATGTCAAACAGAAAATACAACCAATCACTAATCAATAAATGAATAAACCATTTCATCTTCCCCATTATCTCTGTCAGGAATTCTCAACATAGAGACAGCAGTTTGCATGCGATGGTCCATCTCACTATGGTGTCTCATAAGGAAAAAAAACCTATCCTTCTGCTCTCCTCAAATAAACCTTCCCCACATTCCTGGGTTCTCTTTTCATTCCAACTAAGTTATAATCTCGAGGGCAAGACCCCAAAGTAACCCTCTGCTTAGATATATCTTGACTCTCATCACATATACGTCAATGACATAGCACCGAACGCATCTCCATTGCTAATAACATCAAAAGTAAACTCTTCTGATTCTTGAATTATTTTCTTCCCAAAACTTTAGATTTCCATTGGCTCTGACACTTAGTAATGTCTGATGGTGGCTAAAGAAATTGATTTCTCTATACCACATTGTTAGTTGTTTAGTTTGAAAAAACAAAACCAAATTCACTATGATATACCTGCAAAATGGACATTTTCTCATGCTAGCTTTGGCACTGAGTGAAGAAAAATGCATCCAGAATGGTGTGACAGTCTTTAAATGAGCCAGGGTTGGATGTATCTCCTTAACTGATGAAAGTTAAGGAAGGGATCCTGCTGTGGGGAGTTTCTAGCAACATCAGTGACATACATACCTTCTCCAAGAACTGACTTGTAGTTACGTGTTATGCTATGTGCTGAGACACAGATTCACAGTGAATGCTAAAACATTTTTCTACTGATCAGTAGAAATGGACTGCTGGAAGATAAGACCTCCCCTTATCTTCTGGACTGCAAATTTGCTAAGTAGAAAAAACTGAGCAATCACAATTATACTTTGTCAAGGAATTTCTTTGCCCTTTCCTTCTAGATCTTCTCCATCTCCAAAAAGAATTTTCCAACCTTCGAAGTCAACCATAAGTCCTTCTTTCTTTGCGATAAATCATTTTAACCCCAAGGGACTTCTACCTGGGAAGAAGCTCCACCTGTGTCTGGGTCTCCAGCCCATGTCTTGGATTCCTATTTCTATCCTTCACTCCTCTGAACTCCTTCGAGTCAGGCTTCGCCTACAGCCCCGCACCATCTCATGCACAGCACAAAGCACCCTGACTGACACCTAGTAACACGTAGGAACAATAGGTAAATAAATATACAGACAATGAATGATCTAAACAACACAGCAGGCCTTGCGGCCTGCTTTATTTTTAACACATGAAACCATGATCTGTGGTTATTGCTCTGAGACTTAGGCGGGCAAGTGCTTCTGCCTCTGCTGCTTCTCACACTGCCCCGCCTTCACACTCACCTTGGAAAACTTCCTTCCTCTCTCTAGACTTCCCTTTACCAACTGTTACTTGTTTCTCTGGGGAGAGGGAAGGAGGCAGAGACAAGAATACTTTTCTCGGAGTGTTATTTATTTTTTTATTGAAAAAAGATTCATCTTTCATAAAATACATCCCAACCACAGTTTCCCTTCCCTCCACTCCTCCAAGTTCTCCCACACCCCCTCCCCGAGATCCCCTCCTTTCCCTTCATTTCTATTCAGAGAAGAGCAGGCCTCCCTCTAAGAGATGACAACCAAACAGGGCAAAATAAGATACAAAAAGACAAGGCAAAAGCCTTCAGATTAAGGCTGGACAAGACAACCCAATACAAGAAAAAAGTCTTTCCTCTCCCTCTTCCATGGGGTTCCCTGAGCTCTGAGGAGAGGGATCTGCTGGAGACGTCCAATTTGGACTCTCTCCTCATAATGGCTGGCTGTGGGTCTCTGTACCTACACTCATCTGTTCTGAAAGAAGCCTCTCTGGCAATGACTGGACAAGACACCAATCTATATGTATAGTAAAATATCTTTGAGAATTATTTCATTGATTTTGGGGGGCAGAGGTAATCTCAGGTTGTTGTAAAGAACTCCACGAGACTCTGAATCAAGAACTTAGTGCTATTATTAATACTCTTTTTATTTATTACTTTTATTTTTATATAGTCCAGTTGTTACCCCCTCCCAGTCCACCCTCCTACAGTTCCTCAACCCATCCCTCCTCCCCCTGTCTCCAAGAGGATAACCCACCCCCAAACTGCCACCAGGTCTCCTCACTCCCTGGGAACTCAAGTCTCTCCAGGGTTAGGTGCCTGTCTTCTCTCACTGAGGCCAGCCCAGACAGTCCTCTGCTGTATATGTGTCCAGGGGCCTCAGATCAGCTAGTGTATGCTGCCTGGTTGGTGGCTTAGTGTTTAAGAGATCTCAGGGGTCCAGGTAAGTCGAGACTGCTGATCTTCCTAGGGGATCCTCCTCCTCAGCTTTTTCCAGTCATTTCCTAATTCAACCACAGGGGTCCCCAACTTCAGCCTATTAGTTGGGGGGTAAGTATCTACATCTTTCTCAGTCAGCTGCTTGTTGGACCTCTCTTGGAGAACAGTCATGCTAGCTAGATTCCTGTCGGTAAGCATATCATAGCATCACTAATAGTGTTAGGCCTTGGATCCTCCCCTTGAGATGGATCCCAAGTTGGGTCAGAGTTTTTGAATGGGAGATGGCAACACCATGCCTCCGCTGACAGCATATGTTGGTGAGGATGTGGAGAAAGAGGAACACTCCTCCATTGTTGGTGGGATTGCAAACTGGTACAATCACTCTGGAAATTAATCTGGAGGTTCCTGAGAAAATTGGAAATAGATCTACCTGAAGACCCAGCTATACCACTCTTGGGCATATACCCCAAAGATGCTTCACTATACCACAGAGGCACATGCTCCACTATGTTCATAGTGACCATATCTGTGATAGCCAGAAGCTGGAAACAGACTAGACTACATGTCTCACAACAGAAAAATGGATACAGAAAATGTGGTTCATTTATTATTCTGATCACTATCTTGTACCGTTAATTACTGTTGCTGTGGGGTGTGTGTGTGTGTGTGTGTGTGTGTGTGTGTGTGACATGCCTGTAACTAGTCCATGAAGATCCTTGAGATGACAAACACGTATGTCTCTCTCAAACGAACACAAGGCTACAGAGAAAGTAGACTCCTAGCAATTGTTTGTTGAACATCAGTTCAAAATGCTCAGCCTTTAGTAAAGATATCCTAGGGGCAGGGGTGGGGGAACATGAGCCTTTCATGTTAGGAATCCACCATGAGAAAGAACTTGTGCTGTGGATTCTCCCATTAACTCATTCTGTCAACAGATAAGTTAGGAGCAGCTGTCCTGGGCATCCCAGGACAACAAAGACCAAGTCTCTGCTTTTGTGTACCTTTATTCTACTGAGAAATAAAGATAATAAATGTAAGAAGTAACATTCCAGATAGAGGCAAATCTGTGAGGAAAAATGCAATTAAATAGGATAATGGGTCCCAGGAGTGAAGGTAGAGACAATAACTTTTACACAGAGTGGCTGGGGAAGGCATCTCAAAAAAATATGAGACTTGGACAGATATCTGAAGTCAGTGAGAAAGCTAACCAAGTAGATAATTTGCCTCTTAAAACAGATGTAAGAGAAGGGAACTGAATTAGGACAATGTCTGAAAACTAATAGCAAGAAGTATGAGTGGGCTGGATGTGGGAACTTCTGACATGCAACCGTCTAACTGATATCAAGTCCTGTAGGCACAAATACTCAGGAACAGTTTCAAAGGGGGTATAGGCTTCAACCTCAGCTGGCTGCTGCTCAACCTGAAGACAGTCAACACACATTCAGAAAGACAAAGTTGTTTCCAGAAGAAAGGGGCAAGCTCTTGTAGAGACTGTAAAGGTGGCATGAAATCTGGGGATTGACCACTGGTGATGGGTATGGAGTTAAGATGTTTGTTTGTTTGTTTGTTTGTTTTTCTTGTGCATACATTCTGACCATGATGAACTTGGAGAGTCAGGTTATCCCACGAACTGGGACATTTGTTTTCTCAGGGCCATCCTTCTATAAACATCCAGACTTTCAACATGTTCTGCAGAAATGCCTCCAGAGCTGGTCTGTATTCTCTTCTCCTATGGTGTTTACTCAACAGTCCCATTCATTAGTCTAGCTTATTGTTCAGATGTCCCACCAAAGGCAATTGGCTTTCATGACACATTCTGTTCCTTCAGTCAATAAGACTGAAAGTAAAAGAGTAGAGATAGTCACCTGCCATATTTTTCATAGGTAACAGGGCATAGGTTAAGGCTCTGGGAGACTGAATTTATCTTTTGTTCCCATAGTGGAAGCTCTCTGCCTCACTGTAAGTGAGTAAGACAGTGAAGGGAAATGAGGTGGGAAGGGACGAGTTTGGAAGAAACTATGCACAACCTAGTGAGCCACACAAGATTTCAGTCTTGCTCTGAATGGGAATGTGAATGGGAAGGTTATTGAGCATTCGTACAACTTGCGTTTTAGTGGACCAGACTGGCTGTTTCATGGAGACCTTATAGTAAGGAGGCTATCAAGGGAAAGTAGATAATGGTGTCTGGCACAGACACGAAGAGTTAGATGAAGAAAGGAAGAGAATGGGATTTTCAGATGTGGTTGAAGAGTACAACCAAGACAATTGCCTTGGGGGAAAGCCAAACCCTTATTTCCATCAGAACTTACAATTCACTGTGAGGGGAGCACATTTAGAAGGATAATAAATTAAAAATGAGTTCTCAACTTGAAGTGGAGTATTTGGCATACGTATGAGATGTAGAAGTACTCACATTGAGCTAAGTAGAAGTTCATTGAACAAGTCTGGTCTATACCAGATTGATAGTTAGGACAAACAAATGTCATTTACAACCACAAGTGTGGCTAAGATCATGGAGGAGGTGAGAGAAGAAACGAAGATGTCTAAGAACTACATCCAAGGTATCTTTCCTAGCTACAGTGGTCAGAAGTACGAGGCAGAACCAGGAAAGGCTCCTGAGAAGACCAGGGGTGACTGGCACAGCTCGAAGATATCCCCACTGTGGCCCCAGTCTCCCTGGCTTCCAGCACAGTCTACCATCAGACAGACAGCTGCAGTGTGCCTGCTCAGGGTTTTATAGCTTTCCTCAGCCCCATAAAAATCAGTGGAACAAAAACTGAGAAATTTATCACACCTGAGAAATTTCCTATAACTTCCCTAAAACTGTCCTAAATCTCCAATAGCCCAACTTGAAGAAAGGAAGGAGGAAGGTCCATGGGCATCCACTTGTAAACCTGTGGTGATCTCCATCTTTTCCCTCCTGACTGGATGAAAAATAAAGTACCCACAAGGAACTCAGCCTGCCCGTGAACAAAGGCAGTGCTTCAAATGCCTCTGAGTCTAAGACATTGTTTGAGTAAAGATTTTTAAAGCCCAGTTCCCAAAGGCATGGAAGGAAACCCAGAGATAAATTGTATCTCAGTCAAAACCCTGTTGAGCAGATCAGTGTCTACATGAAGCCCTCCACATCAGCATACACATACGAGGGTGTGGATAAGCACAATTAATGATGAAAAGGTCTCTCTCTCTCTCTCTCTCTCTCTCTCTCTCTCTCTCTCTCTCTGCAGTTATCTGACACTGAATGATTAGCCAGTTACATAAGCTAATATTTAGACATGACTTATAAGTGTGCAATACAAATCAGGTTTCATTTATCACAGAATCAGACTATGGGAAAGGAAACAGAGCCCAGGGGCTTACTAGATCAACCACCCACCCACCCTAGAGATAAGAGCATGGAGTTAGACAAAGTAAGCAGCATCTCCAGGTAAGAGAAGAACAAGAGTGAAAAGGCCTGTCAGACACAACAATTTTTTATTCCTGTCATATCCGGTTATTTTCTATCAACAAAGTGAGTCTATCTGTCTTAGATTCATGCTGATAATAACAACTGGAATTTATTACTTCCCTTAATCCTAAAATAACATGCACTAACATTTGGTGACTTCCAGGCACATTGGGAAGTTAGATCATAATTTTGTAAACGATTTCATTCCCTTGGTATCATCTTGAGATCAATGTCATTATTAGGAAATGTGATAAAGACAGAGAGTGGTGATACAAGTTTCCAGCTGCCTGAGTTTGGCACTCCGTGCCCTCATTAACCTGCTGCGGGAGCTTTCCCACACCTTTGTACTTCAATGAGGATGATAATCACATCTGCCTGGGAGGGTGGCTGTAAATATCACATTAATTAACGGAAATAAAGCAATTTTAATGGTGGCTTGGACACAGTGCACGCCCTGTAAGATGTTTCCTAGTTTGCGGATCCACTTATGCTCCCTATTTTGGAGAGAAAGGGGAAGGACAGAGTGTACTATAAGACCTGCTTGCGTATGCACAAATATACAGCCAGCCAGGGACACAGCCAAAGTCCAGCCCAAGCCTTCTGGCTTGAGAGAGAACAGTAACTGTCACTGTCTGCTGGAACTTCTGTCAATGATGAAAATGCCCCATATCTCGAATACCTAGTGAGGAAGACACCAGACACCAGACAATCAACCAAGCATATGAAATGTAGCTAATGCTGCTGAGGAAGGCAAGTTCCAAATTTACTCATTTGTAATTAATTGAAATCAATCAGAAATATATATGTGGCCAGTGGTCAGTGTACTGGCCACATATCCACATTTTGACATTTCTCTGATTCTTCCACCCCAAGCCCAGTGCTTGATTCAGGGTGGGTACTTTCTGACACTCACTAGGATGTGAACCCTCTCTCCTCCCTCTGTCTGATGTTGCTGTCTTCATCAGAGTCTGAGCTCTGTAAAGACTTGTTTTGCCTAAATGAACTCAATGTGTTTATAGGATTATTACATAAAAGAGTGAGTCCATCCGTTCCAGCTAGGCTGAGGAATGGCCTCATTCACAGCATGAGAAAACCACAGAGTGGCCCTTCCCCAACCTGCTGTCCTTATATAAACATACAAAATGAGCAGCAGGCCAGAGACAAAGGTTAATCACATCACCTGGGTGGCCTCCACCATACATAGCGAAACATTTGCAGCATACAGATTTGATTTTGGCAGCCACACACTTCCATGTGTCCAGGGAAATTTCAAGACCCTCTTAAAACATTGGATTCTCACTCAGATTTGAAGAATTAAGATGTCTGCTATGGAATCGGACAATCTGAAAATATTAATTCAGTTATATTTAGCCCTGCTAAAGTGGCCCACTTAGATACTTTAAAAGCCTAGTTTCTTTGCCATAACATTCAGGATGATGCTACTCTATCCCCAAAGGATTGCTGTACCTAAAGGGCTCATGCAATATAATGCCCAAGAAGTTGTATGTGCTCACGGAAGAGTTCTACAGCTGCCTTCAAATTTATCCTGACAGCAACAACCTCCTAACTGGTCTGCCATTAGCACAATCTACCTTCCAGTGTTCATTCCTAAGGTTCTTGTCTTTATTAGGGTTTCTATTGCTGTGATAAAACACAATGACCAGAAGCAAATTGGGGAGGAAAGGGTTAATTCCATCTTTCACTCCATCACTGAAGAAAAATCAATGCAGGAGTACAAGGCAAGAGCTTAAGTAGAGGCCACAGAAGAATGCTGCTTACTGGCTTGCTCTTCCCAACTTTCTCATTTTGCTCTTTTATACAGCCCAGGACAATCTGCTCAAGGATAACACCATCCACAATGGGCTAGGCACTTCCACATCAACCATCAATCAGAAAATGCCCCATAGGCTTGACTGTAGGCCACTCTGAAGGGGGCATTTTCCCACTTGAATTTCTCACTTCTCAGATGATCAAGCTTGTGTCAAGCACACAAAACTTTGGTAGCTCAAGGTTCTATAAGCACTCTGTTGGAGAGGTGGTAAAGCCAAATGGTGAGTAGAGTTCAATATGACCCCTATTTTCCATAAATATTGCAACTAGATAGTCTTATCCAAAAGGACATTTTATAATCACCATCATCGTCAAAACAAGAGTAAATGAATATTTATTTGCAAACAGAATGGAAGGAAATGCCAGGGCAATGTAACCCCTAACTTCTGGGAACATTTCAAAGGATCACCACAGTCTGTTCTTAGAATTTCCAAGGTAAGGAAATTTCTCAGACCTTGTACCTCTATAGCTTTACTACTTAACCAAATTTCACTGTTTTCTTCCCTGGACTCCAGAACATTATTCGTTCCTGTTTTGCTCCCTGTATCCAGGGAACCCTTATTCTTAGTCTTTTCTGGTCTCCAGTCTCTGCCCTAAATATGTCCTGATTGTGGTACCTCAAACACACATGAAAGTACCCTGAATTCTGATAATACTGTCTCTATAGTCAAAATGATAATATTCTTCATGTGATTAGTTTCAATTTAATAGAAGACAAATATAAAAAATACTACCATCTGGATGGGACTCTAATTCTCAACAAACATTTTAAAATGAGACATAAGATAAGATATAATATAAAATTTAAAGTAGTTTCAGGCTTTAAAAGTAAATTTCTGTGTGTAAGAATCAAACTAAGAACCCCAAAACTAGGTGGTTTATATGCACCAAATCAGGGGTCATTGGTATTTTAGAAACCAAATACAGACTTTGAGATTTGAGGAGGGTGAGTTCTAAATGTCTTTATAATGATGATATCCTTATCTTTGTGCAAAATATTGGAACAAATACATTTCACACATAGAGTTTAGAATGTTAACAGATCTAGAAAATGGCATCTTGAAATATGTTGATCACTGGGTGGACAAAGCATAATAAATTGTCTTCTGGTCAAAGTCTTGGATTACATTTATGATTAGGATGGGCATAGTGACCCAAAGAAAACCTGCAGGCTAGCCCCACTGTCTAAGTCCACACAGCACTATGATTAGGACAGGAATCCCTAGCAGATATACCCAAAAAATGTTCACTTTCTCAATACTACTCTGTATTCATGCAGAAGCAAAACAAAACAACCTATGGAGAATATTTTATAATCCTCACTACTTTGAAATAAAACAGACAAGACAGGTCTGTGTGAAGATGAGCTAATACTTAATAACAGCCACATACTCTCTCTCTCTCTCTCTCTCTCTCTCTCTCTCTCTCTCTCACACACACACACACACACACACACACACTCAATCCATCAATAGATTTAGAATCAGTGAACAGAAATTAAGACGTTAGTTAGAAAAGCATTTAAAATGATCCTTCTACATCTTAGACATTTAATCTCGTCTCACTCTCTTTCTTTTCTTATGTATCTTATGTATTGTGAGCAATGTTGTTCACAAAATTCTGTCTCTGTCTCTCTGTTGGTCTGGGGCAACTGCTTTTTATTTTGTTGTACTTTGTTTGTTCATGTCTCCATTCAGCAGGGGAGTATGTGAATTAATCTGAGCCCGGTTGGACTGGTGTACACTACCACTATCTCGCATTGCTCAACACTGGAAACAACCACAAAGAATTAAATAAGAGGTAATTGTGGCCGATCAGGGACCAAATAAGACTCAGATCATTACATAGAAAAGTAGTGCATGTTCCTATTACATGGGGCCACATGGAAACCTCCTATGGGGGATGGCCAATTTGCAATTCTCAGTCTCACTGTGAATGGGTAAAGTTTGACTTGAACTTGAACTCAGAGTTTAGGAACATGAAGCATATTTCTAGACTATGTGCCTGAACAGATAGCAGCATGGAGCTGTAACATGCATATTCTGCACAGGGCTGCAGAGCAGGTTTTTCTGAGGAATTCTGTGGAGCAATAGCTGGTCATCCTAAAAAGAATACACACCATTTTGAAGTACTTTCACTAACAGGATTTAGGAGAAGAAAACAGTATTTTCATTTATATTATGTCAAGGCAGGGTTTCCTCTGACCCTGCCTGGCCTGAAATGCCACACATAATTAAAGGTGACTTTGAACGTCTAAACCAACACTACCCTAACTCCAACATGCTGAAATTACAGATATGTGCCATCAACCCCCATTTATACAATGTGGGTGACTGAACTCCCAACTCCACGAACGCACACCATCCCCTGAGGTACTTGCCTAGCCCAGAACAGTATCTGAATGAGGTAGTAAATTAAAAGAAACTATTTCCAATATGCAGAAGATTAGCAACAGCTTGTGTTTGAATGTGATAAGGCCTTTGGCTAACAACTAGAAATCTCTGAAATCACAACTTCCTGCTTCCTGGGGTGGGGAGCAGCTAGCTTAGACTGGAAGCCCAGAAATCAAAGGTAGGGTGCAGCTGATCAGCTGTGACATAGAAAGACTTTCGAGTTGTATTACAGATATCCCTGGTTCATCTTGTATGAGTTCATTAAGACAAGAAAATGTTGAGAGCAAATTCAACCTAGAAGCAACAACACAACAGAAAACATCTTCCAACAAGAATATATAAAATCATCCTCATGCCTAGAAACATTAATGAAAACAGGGGTTTCTTGAATAAATAATAATTTACATTTTTCTCTTCTCCTTGCTAGTTTTATAATGGCACAAATGTAGGTATAACAAGGAGAAACCCAAAGGAACTCCACGGAGGGTCACTAGAAGCACTGAAATGCTAACCATGTCATAGCTCATGCGTTGTCATGCACCCCCTCACCCAATCTGTTTATCTTCCCACAGCAAGGAGAAGGAATTTGATAATCTGAGTGTTGCTGTATTCAGCTCAGTAATTAGGGAACATGGGCCCTGATGAATTGCAAATAGAGTCAGCACCCTAGCTTGTGACTTAATGAGCAAGATGGGCCAGTCACAGGGGTCCACACTCCATATTAATCAAAAACTGATGATGTTCCACTGGGAAGTTGTCCTCTGTGATGTATGGTCCTATTAACCAACTATTTCCCGGGTTATATCCTCCACCTGAGACCCCTGGATTCTCTAGTTCTGAGTCCCAACAACCAAGGCATTAAGAAAAGCAAGAGTCCACAACAACTTCGCAGATGACTTTAGTCAAGAGGAAGTGCACACCCCAGTCTTAGAAAGGTTAAGAAAAAAGGATGGGATGCAAAATAAGTACCCAGGAAGAGAAGGCAATCTGAGTTGGCACAGTCAGTAAGGATGCCAGACACAGAAATTGTTCTCTGCCTAACTGTAAGGTCTACTCTTAAGAGAGATAGCCAAACAAAATGGTTCTTATCCATCTGTGTATTTCCTCCCATCTGGTAGCACAGCATACCTGTAAGCTTTCTATAGTTTACTTTATTGCACAGAAAAAGAAATGATGCAGATTCAAACAAGGTATGGTGGTACACATCTATAATCCCTAAACCCTAGAGGTAGGTAGAGGCAGGAGGTTCAGAATTTAGAAATTGTTCTTGGTTATATAGTCATGAGACAGAGGGGTAGGGAAGAATGAAATCATTTCATAGATTAAACCACCTGCCCCTGTGTAACAGATTTGAGAAAAATAGAACCAATGACGTAGTCCTTTTTTTTAGAAAGATTTTCTTTACATAGCCCAGGCTGACCTTGAATTTGTGATTCTCCTACCTCAGCCTCCCAAGTGCTGAGATTATCATCCAGTACAATTTCATCAGGATAATCTGGACCTTCCAAATGATCCTCTATTTAACTGAGACCTGATCTGTAACCTAGATATTTATTGGGTGCCAAATGAATACAGGTTTCTTTCCCTAGTGAAATTATTTTGGTCTTTTACAAAGGCTTAAGTTCTATTCTCATTGTGAATAATCCCTAAAGACCATTCACAGCTAGGGACCTCAGAGAATGACTAGATCCTAACATTCCTAAAAGAATATGTGTGGCTGGTGGGTCATTATCTTTGTTCTCATGATTAGCATTCTTCACTAATTCATTCCTGAAAGCCATACAAAAATGTGTCCAGTTGTCTATAGTTATCAGGTCCTCAATAGAGTATTATTACTCTACTGTGGCTTTGCTCAAAGCACTGACTCAATGAAGAAACTCGCCATGTCACAGAGCCAAAACACACACAGGAAATAGACATTGAAGAGCAGGAGATTAATAAATGTGAAACCATGTGTCTCAGATTTTAATCAAGGAGAGGGAATCCCAAGGAATACTCTCAAGAAAACAAAGCCACAACATCCATCCACTTGTCTTGAGGAAGATACCTTTCTCCTTACCCAAGGACTGGAAACATCTTTACATCTATAACAACAGGGTTTTAGCCCTAAGCTATTGCCTGAACTATGCTTTATTTCCCATTTGCGACCAGATTACAGATGATAGCTCAAGTCTCATGTCAAGAGCAACAAAGAGAAACATTCACACCAGCTTCTGAAGCAAATCAGGGTTTCACACGCAAATGATGAAAAACAAAAGCAAAGGCCTCTCCAGATGATCAATGGTCAGTTCATGGGATAGTCAGAGGGTCAATGATCAGTTCATGGGAAATAAGTTACAAACTCAAATAGACTGTGGTGCTTTAGTCTGGACTATTTCTCACCTTCATTAGGACCATGATAACTGAAATATTTAAGGGGATGTAATACAAACTATCCTGTTCCATCAATATGTATTGAACAATCACATAGTACCACTTTAAATGTGTGCAGTTAAAACAGCAGTCATTTTAAGAGTAATGAAAGATTCTCCCTCAGTGTGTGTGTGTGTGTGTGTGTGTGTGTGTGTGTGTGTGTATAGTTTAGCACTCACAAGTACATAACGCGCACACAGTATGTATATATACACTAATGCACAGTTTCCCTAAGTAGTGTGCAGACATCCCACTGGAGAGTGTCAAAACATCTCTGTTATTCCGCAGTGTTCTCTGGATCAAGCTAGTCTTTTTACTACCTTCTCAAGCTTATTCAAGTTCTTTAAAGTGCTGAGAACATCTTTACTGTTTGATAACTGACTTTTCCTAGGTTCATCCCAAAACATGGTAAGGGGGGAACGATGGAAAGACAGCTCAGTGGGAAAGAACACTTACTATGCAAGCATGAAGATCTGAATTCCCAGAACCCACATCAAAATCTGGGCCTGGCTCTGCTATGGCAGTTTTAGGGGAGGAGAGACAGAAATACCTCAGGAGCTCCCTAGTCTGCTAATCTAGCCTAAAATGGTAAGCTCCTTGTTCAGCCAGAGATCCTATATCAGTGCAATAATGCAGGAATAATAAAGGAAGATACCCAGTATCTTCTTTCCATCTTTACATGTGCAGGGATTAGTTCAAACAATTTAGCACTCATAAATACTCAACACACACACACACTCACAGTCTTCTCATTTTCCACATACTCTACCTGGATCTCCCTCCACCAAATTCTTGAAGCATTTACTTTTATTTCTTCTATTAGACAAGACACGAGTAAAGTTTTTATTTTCTGCCTAGCTAAATTCATATTTTGAGAAAAGTTTTTTGTCTGTGATTACTTCATGTCTTTCAAAATACCTTTAATATATTAAAAATAATTTCTCATGGATGATACTAGTAAAAAAAAGTTTGATTTCGCAGGTTAAGAGTTAGAATATTGTATTCAGTCATAAATGTAACAGTGTGGTCTATTTTGATAAATGGAATCTTTACTTCTGACGAATGGATACTGCACATTGTTTTGTGAAGTGTTCTAAATACAACTCCTAGGACAAGAGCACTTCATTATGTTTCCTAAAACTTTTATCTCACTATTGAATTTTCCATCTACTTATTCTAGATTGTATATGTACTATCAGAATTTTTGGTACGATGAAAATGACCATTCTACACACACACACATGAACACACACACACACACACACACACACACACAATGCAAGAAAACTCCAGTGTCATTCTATACACACATTGAAAAATAATTCACAGATTTATATGAAAGCACAAAAGATCAAAGTTAGCAAGAAAAATACTGTTGAAGGTACAACATGTGATTTTAAATTGTACTACAGGGCCACCGTCACAAGAGCAGCATGGTACTAGCATAAAAGCAGATACAGAGGTTAATAGAGTAAAGTTGAAGACCCAGCTACATAACTTTATCTGATTTTACAAAGATGCCAAAAATATATATCATCTTCAACAAATAATGATAAGATCGTTGTTTTTCAACATGTAGAAAACAGAAGCTAGGTCCTTATCTCTCACGATGTAGAAAAAAACTCTACAACAAATGGACCAAGGCTTAACATAAGGCCTAATACCTTGAAATGGATAGAGTAAAAAGTAATGTGCACATATCAGCTAATAGACAAAGCTAAGGACTTCACAAGTAATGAAATTAAACAGCTTCTGAACATAAATGATTACTGAGAATTAAATAAATAGACAGACCAAAGAATGAGAGGAAATATTTTTCAGCTATATAGATATAAAATATTAGAGTCTAGGAAATACAAAGAAGTCTAAAAACTAAATATTAAAAAAATAAATACATCAGGTGAGAAGTAGACTACAGAACTGAACAGAAAATTCTCAAAGAAGAAATGAAGATGACTAGAAACATTTAAAATGTGTTCGGCATACTTAGACATTGAGGAAATGCAAACTAAACCTACCTTAAGATTTTATGTCACTCCAGTCAGAATGGTTGTCACCGGGTATACAAATGACAATATATTCAAGCATGGATGTGGGGAAAGGGGAAAGCCTACGCACTCTTGGTGGGAGAGTAAAACTGTTTACTCTCTAAAAATAAGTCTACAGATTTCTCAAAGCACCAGAAGTACCATATGACCCAGCTATACCAATCCTGGTAAAAGACCCAAAGATCTTTACATCCTATTATAGATACACTTGCATCTGTGTTTATTGATGCTCTATTCACAATAGCTAGAAAAGGAAACCGGCCTAAATGTCTATCCACAGATGAATGAATAAGAAAAACTATGCTGCATGTATATAATGGAACATTACTCAGCTGTAAAGAAAATCAAAATCATGGAATTTGCAGGGAAGTGGATGGAACTGGAAAGAATGTGCTGAATGAGGTAAGCCAAGTCCAGAAAAAAAAAAAAAGATGTCATATGTTGTTTCTCATAGATGGATCCTAGTTTTAAAGCCGTTGTTTTGTGCATTTCAGATGGTGTGGAACTGTGGAACATGTGGAGACCAGGGAACTAGAAAGAGTTCTTTTGGGAATGTGTGACATCCTTGGAGTAGAATGGATAACAGGTGAGCCAAAAGCACTGAGGTAGAATACTGGAGATGGAAAGGGGCGTGGGAGCATGGCGGACACTGGTGGAGTAGATAAGGCCTAGTCAAAAGGAAGGAGACACAATAAGCCAGATAGAAGTACACTATTACACACGCCAACTTAAAGAAAGAGTGGAAGGATGGTAGGAGAGATTTAAAATGAAGGACAAGGGGGAACACGAAAGGTTAAGGAGTAAAACAGGAATGGAGAGGGGAGAGAAGCCAAAGAGGTTGTCAATAGGTGAAATGAAACTAGGGCTCTATCAAAAAGCTTTTGGAAACCTGCTGACTAGTAATATAATACAACCTTAAAAATCAAATACAAATACATCTTAAAGAATAAAACAGAACTAGGAATATACCAGGCAGTAGGGATGAACAGCAGCTCAATTTCTCCATGTTGGATGACATAAGTTCAGTATGCCTTCCATAATAGAGCCTTACCATCAGGTCATGGAGGGTAAGAAATAGCACTGGCTTGTCATGGTTGAAGGCATCTGTGGGATCCTTTGGCCAATGACTTAATAAGGCCTAACACATTTCTTGCACTGGGCGTGGGGGGAGGTGGGGTTCACGTGTTGCCATATGATGTCTAGTTGTCCCCCCATTGTCTCCCCCTTTACATGATATCAAACTCCTCCCCTCAAGGATGAGAGATCTATATAGAAGTGGAGCTAGGAAGATGGCATCAAGGAAACAGCATCCTTTAGACACAACAAAGATGATGCACATAGGAACTCCCAGAGACTGTGACAGCATACCCAAGTTCTACACAAATTCCCAGCACAGACAAGTAGAACTGCGCACGAAGTCCCACCCCCAACCAAGACACTATATCCAATCAATACCTGCTGGGGAAGGAAAAAAAATCCGTTTTCTCCAGTGATGTGACACTGACTGTATAAATCATTCTCCAGGGCACCACTTATGCTCAGGAATAGCTTACTGTGTGTGTGTGTGTGTGTGTGTGTGTGTGTGTATGTGTGTTTGTGTGCGCGCGCATGCGTGTGCGTGCGCGTGTGCTTTATGATGCTGCTGCTGCTGTCATAGCTTGACGGGTTTTGTATTTTGGGGCTTTGAAACTTTGAATGATTTGGGGAGGTGGAAAGGATCTGGGAGGGACTAGGGGAAGGGAAAGAATATGATAAAGATAAATTGTATAAAGTTTTTAAACAATAAAAATGTAAAAAAAATAAAATAAAATATAAAACAAAAGTGTTCAAGCAGAGCTACACTGCACGAGTGACAATGTAACTTCAGGAAACATGAGAAATTAAATCAAAATTGCAGTCCAGGGCATAGGACACCGAGTTATTGGTCAGGGAGGCCCCAGAAGTACCCCCAAAACAATGCAGCCTATTGCCATTGCCCCTGATAAGATTCCACTTCTTTGGATATCACACAATTATGCTATAGGATATAAAGAAACTAATCACAAATCAACTGAGAAAATTCATCCTTTCTAATTAGCATTCATAATGCTAAAGGATGGTCTGCAGGCTGATGGAGAGTAGAGACATCAAAGGTCCTACTCATTGCTGGACCCAGCATGTTATAATACCAGCCTGGTCCTAATGTAACAACAGCACAATGGCTGTGAGGGAAGTGACTGCTTTCTGATTAGATCCAAGACCTGCTCTGAACAAGGGAACTTCATGTCACATGGTGGAAAGTTTATGACTGGAAAAGTCATAGGTCCCAAGGTAAAACATGGAATTGTTAGTTTGCTGGATGGTCATACTGTCAATTGTCTCCTAAATATTTATGTTTAGACCTATAGACCTGGACTACTCACAGCATTGACCAGAGAAGCGTTGTTTTGCAGGGGACAGCAATCTATGAGAAGATGCATAACTGGCTAAATGTTAAGAAGAGAGCCAATGTTCAACTCTAAATGGACAACAATATTAACACCACCACCAAGGCTCAGACAGTACTACAGAACGTAAGAGCTGTGAAGTGCTGCCTGCTGGCCAGAGCACAGCTAATGTAATTGAGAGTTCACATCAGCTATGTGTACTTATAAAAGGCCCAGCCAGTCAAAATCCTGGCATAGATGGATTACATTATCTCAGGCATCACCCCTTATTCTTTCATAAGAATATGTTCATATAAGTTTCTAGTGGTCCAGTGGGTGACCCCATACCTATGAACTTAGTAGGCTATAAACACACACACATGAAATATACATATTCATATATATATATATGAAATTCTCATAATTAAAGAAAACAGAAAAATATAATTTATCAAATTTATTAAATATCTAGGAATAAGATTTCTTGGAGCTATAAGCTGAAAAGAATAAAATATTACTGAGTTAAAAAGAAAGAAACCAAAACAAATAGGAAGATAAACTGTGTTCATGGATCAGAAAACTCAATATGGTTTAAATAACAATTCTTCTCAAATGGATCTATATATACAATCCTCAATAAAAATACCAGAAGGAATCTGGGCAGGAAAAGAAAATGACAAATAGATTCTCAAATTTAAATGAAAATGCAAAGTACAGCAATGGCCAAGAAATCAAGATAATGTGGCACTGGTATCAAGAGGAGCAGGCAGATTGATGGATAGAGTGGAGTCCAGAATAGGTCTGCAAATAAATGGTCAATTGATTTTTTACCAAAGTGTAGAATCAATTTGATGGAGAAAGAATAATCTTTCTAACAAATGGCACTGGGAACAATTTAATTCCATATGCAGTAATAACAGCTACAATAAGATAATAACAACTAACTTTGATCCAAATTTCATAAAAAATGTTGACCCAAATAATCCATGCATCTAAACATAAAAGCTACAATAGTATTTAGTAAAAAGCATAAAAATTGTGTTATACTTAATTAGATAAATATGTTTAGATAGAACATCAAAAATAGGATATAGGGGGCTGGAGAGATGGCTCAGTGGTTAAGAGCACTGACTGCTCTTCCAGAGATCCTGAGTTCAATTCCCAGCAACCACATGGTGGCTCAACAACCATCTGTAATGGAGTCTGGTGCCCTCTTCTGGTGTGTATGAAGACAGCTACAATGTCTTATAAAATAAATAAGTAAATCTTTTTAAAAATAGGATCTACTATGTAATAATTAACAAATCTGATTTCATCAAAATTATGAATTCCTCTTCATGATAGGTACTCTTAACAGAATAACCTTTTGAGTTATCATATGAGAGAATAATACTTCAAATTATATATTTTGTAAAAGGATTTTTACCAGATATAGAAAGACTTCCAATATTTGCTGAGAAAACAAATGACTCAAGTTTTAAGTGAGAAAGCTTCCAACAACGTCTACAAATAGAACAAAAAGCATAAAAATATCTACTATCTGGAATCACAAAGAAGAATGAAAATGAAAACTTTAGTGAGGCAGTTGGGCTCATTGATTAGGGAGACAAACATGATAAAGACTTGCGTTTGGACATTGGAATCTACAACAGATGCCAAGCATACACTGTTAGTGGAGGTGAAACATAGTACAACCTTACAATTATTCACTGTCTTTAAATTTTAAAATTCCATCTCCTGTCACTTGTGCCTTGGACTACTGGTCACCTGACCCTACCTGTCCTTGGGGTTTGGAGGTAAGATGGAGCAGAGTCAACCACACAGGTTCCAGGAGCAGATGAGAAATAGCCACAGCAAGCTCATCTGAACACTGCAGTAGGCTCCTTTAATACCCTCCACCCATACCTCATTGGTCCCCAGAAAACATCTCTTCTTAGCAACAGTTCCAGATTGGCTAGCATTGTCTATGCCAGCAATCCTCAGGCAGTCCTCAATTCCTCAATTAGGTCCTCCTGCAGAAGATGTTTTTGTTGCTATAAGGCCCTGGCATTTACATAGAGGTATCCCACAGTTCCTGCTAAAATCTCCCATAAGTATATGATCCAGTCAATCCATCCCTAGTTCTATGCCTAAGAAAAATAAAAGCATATGTCCATAAAATGTGTACTGAATGGGTAGTCATTTTATTCTCATCAACTAATCTTGGATTCAGTCTAAATACCCTTGTGCAGAAGAACAGATAAAGCTCCAGTATAGCCAAAAATTGTGATACTATAAAAAAATTTCAGCTATCAATATACACAACACTTACCTCAAAAATAATTATAAGCAAACAAAGCATTGCAGATAAGACTCCATTTTAACAAAAATCTAGTGGTGAAGTGGGGTAAAGTAATCTCTACTAACAGAAAGCAAATCCCTTCCTGTGGTTGTGGTTAGAGATATGGGTAGAAGGAGAGAGTTCCAAAGGGGTACACAAAGACTTTCATTGATGAAAGTTTTGTTGGCAGCCTTGACTACCATGAGACTGCATGGGGGTACTCATGTTGAATATATGATATTTACACAGATTTCTACAGCCATCCAGTGGCAGTGATACCTCATTAGAGTTATTTATATAACTCTAAGGTGACTAATAAACCAATCCTAGCATTAAGTGAACTTTATGAGCTTCAAGTATTGTTTAACTCAGAGACATTAACGCTGCAATACAATAGTTAGATCACACATTCTTTCCTTCTTTTTATAAAGTATTTGTTTATTTTATGTACATGTGTGCTCTGTTTGTACACCTGCATGCTGGAAGAGGACAGTATAAATGGTTGTGAGCCACCATGTGGTTGGTGGGAATTGAACTCAGGACCTCTGAAATAACAGACAGTGCTCTTAACTGCTATCAATTTTTCACAACCTACTTTAATAAGGGTTCAACCTGAGGTAATGGAAGAGAAAAGTTCTTAGGACATGGGTGAGGTAGACCTGTTTAGAAATATTTCTTTGGGGATGAGTCCAATCTTTGTTGTCAGGATATTACCATTCAGTCAAGTAGCAAACACTGAATACGAATCAGCAGCTTCAGTCTAGTCCACTTGGCAGTCACCATACATGAACCAGCAAGGGCAATTCAATCCAGAAGAAACCACAAGGCTCTCCAATTGGCCCGAGGCCACAGAAGTAGCAAGAAGGTGCAGGAACCTTATGAGAAGAGAAGTTTTTGGCAAGTTTCTCTCAATGGCATCACCACAAAGGGAGCTCAGCAACACAATGGAAGGTGAATCGATCCATGTGTGTGGCTTGCTAAGAATAGCGAGCTAGAGCAAACCAAACCAATGCTCCAGCTCCAACTGTCTGTGGTGTCATATTTTTATTCTTTCATCCTTCCAGGCGTCTGCTATAGGAAGATATCCTTTCACCTGTGTGCCCCGGCAAAACATCATTTGATATAACTTACTGTCCAAAGAAGCTAGAAGTTTCCACTCCACCAGCACCAACATCCGTTCTTTTCATTGGTTTATTTAGAGAGAGAGAACAAAAAGGAGCCACCTTAGAGGAGTTGGTTGTTGCCTATCACCTTGTTGAATCTTGTCCACACTGTAAGCTTCTCTCTTGATTGTCCTCTCTCTCCCTCCTATCTCACCACAGGAGTGATGAGATTCCAGATGAACACTACCACAGTGCTTTGGGATATTACACCAGGTTCACACTGCTTTAACTACTGAGCCAACTTGCCTGGCTTTTATTAATGTTCTGGAAGATAAATCATCCCTTGCCCTCAACATATACTTTCATAGCCATCTAGTTTCTTTTTATAGCATTTCTTAACAATTGACATCAGCTATTTACTTGATCAATGTTTCTCCATGACAACAGAGATGGTATCCGTGCCCATTAAGGGACATCTAGCTAGCTCCTGGAATATGCTAAGTGCCCAATAAGCATTTGTCCAATGTCTTATGCTTGACTTGGTTGATGGATGACATAGGATTTTGTCCCTGTTTAGTTTTTGTTTCCACTGCTATTGTCCCTGCTAAAGACAGAACGCAGGCTAAAGGAAGAACCCAGGGCCTTACACAGAGTTAAGCACATATTTGGTCACTGAGCTATAGCCTCAAGCAAGCATAAGTTTCTGATATTCTCAATGATGTCCAACAAGCAGGGCAGGGCTACTGGTCTCGATGCTTCTTTACTTTGTTTTCTTATTTATTTTACTAATATTAATCCTTAGGAAGAACTCATTTTGAGACAAAAAGTGTTTGTTAGACCCTGACATCAAGAAATAACTGCACTGGAGAGGAAAGAAAAAAAAAAGAGCAGAATTGCAGCAGAGAAGTAATTTTCATCTATTTCTAATGATTCAGCTGTGATATTTATAATAGAGATAAATAATCTCAGCTTTTCTTTTTTTTTACCTGAGTATTAAATTGTCATTTTCATTATCTAAATAGAATATGGAATTATAAAGAAACAAGCACAAGCAGAAACCATCAAGAGTAAAGCCCAGCTGCTGACTTGAAGTGCTCGCTGAAGGGACTGAACCCTCTGGTCAGATTTCCAGAGACCACCCACACTGAGGGAGACTCTCAAGAGTGGACTCTCAGCATCTTAATTATGAGAACAGTCAAGTCCAATATTAGTCCACCAGTGTTTGATGATAGAAAAGTTAATATATCTCCTTCCCCTCATTCATTCCCTCGCTGCCTATTACAAAGCTTCTGGATTACAACCCTGGTGTCTCCACCGGGCACTTCAAATTAAAAAGTCTCCATTTTAAAAAGCCTGCTTCAATAACTTACTCAGACAGCTACTGCTGGCTGCTGCCTCAGGCACTCAGAGCAGCCAACAGAGGCACTGGATAAAAAAGTAAGAGAAGAGACTAAAGGACTGGAAACAAAAGCAGGATTATTCCCTGCATGCTAAGCCTTGGGCTACAGTGTCCCTCCAGGGGGCTTCTCTCCAGTACCCATTGTTTTTGGGAAACAAGATTCTCCTTTGTCAGGAAGAGAATGTACCAAGGGTGCAGCCCTCAGCATTAGGCAGTCAGAATATCGGATCAATGGCATCCTTGTAGGTCTTGTGTAGTTCAGAGGTAGCCTTCACCCCCTCTCCTGTGACTTCCAGGCGATCACTAGTCAGAGTCTATTTTGGAATCACTCTGAAATGAGTCCCCTTGCTTTTCAATTATTACCTTTATGTCTCTCCCAGAAGCCATCTAGGATCTTTAGGCATCCTAAATATTAAGACAATTGCAGTCCCTCTGATACAGGTTTTCTCAATGTGCAGTATAAAACTATGTTAGTCAGCTCTCGTACAGATGTGGTAAGCGCGCCTGAAAGAACAACATGAAGAAGGTGATTTCCTTTGAACCACCCTTCCAGCCCAGGGTCTCTGGCTCCATTAATTCTGAACCTGTGGTTAGGAGGAACAAACACTGCAAAATGCTGTGGTGGGACACAGCTGTTGTCCTTGTGTCAGGCAGCAAGCAGGAACAGGAAGAGGTTAGGGCCAATTTTTATCTCTCCAGACATAGAAGGAAAGCTCTTCTTAAAGCCTGAGTTTTTAGTTCAAGTTTTACAGATAAAGTTCGTCTAGGTAAACTTCTTCCAGAAACTCACTTTGTTTTGAGGGTTTCTTGTTGTTGTTTGTTTGCTTGCTTGCTTAGTGTGTGTGTGTGTGTGTGTGTGTGTGTGTGTGTGTGTGTGTTTATGTAGGCATGTGCATGTGCACATTCAGGTGACTGCATATATCAGCATGGAGTCACAAGAGGTAGAAGTTATGAATTCTTCTTAGTTATATTCTCCGGTGTTGTTGTTATGAAATCATCCAATGAACCTGGAGTTACCTTATTGGCTAGTCTGGCTGCAGTGAGCTCTGGGTACCTCTTTGTCTCTCCCCATCATGGCAGAGTCTCAGTTACAGATGAGTGCTTCTGGGTCAGCTCTCCCACAGGTTCTGGGGAGCTGAGGTCAGGCCCTAATGTTTACACCACAAGTACCTTACCAACAGAGCCATCTCTTCCCGCTGCTTTGAATTTTGAAAATTTAAACAGAACCATCTAGATGAAGAGATCAGAAAGATTTTCCATGAGAAGCACACACCAACTGTTTTGGCATAGAGCCTGAGTAGTTGGGTAAAGGAAAGAGATCTTTAAAGCTTTAAACACTAGCCTGGTCTACAGAGTGAGTTCCAGGACAGACAGGGCTATACAGAGAAACCCTGTAATGAAAAAAAAAAAAAAAAAAAACCAAAAACTTTAAAACAGCAGTCTGCATGGTTAACTGAAGGGTTCCGCTGTATACTGCAAGCAAAGGGAAAGCTAATGATGCATTTTACAGTGTCCTGAAACACAATCAGGTCAACCAAACATTTTTCTGCAACTTCTGACACTGATAGGCTCCCTGGGCGATGCGCAACCCCAAAGACCATCCAAGACCCAGCTTGATGCAATTAGCATAGGGCTTTAATCGGGATACCAACGCTCGCTGGGGCTCAACACTGTCCTCACGCATGAGAGTCCTGTGGAGCCCCGAAGAGCAGAAATGCTCAGCTTTTAAGCTCAAAAACCACAAGCATGGTGGGAGTCTAGGGGTTAGGAACTTTCCATTAGTGGTGGAGTTTAATTGGCTCGGGCCAGGTATCTCAGGGCACTAGCAGGCTGGCGGTCATCCTTGGAATCGTTAGGGAGGGAACTTCTCAGAAATGTCTGCATGTTCAGAACATCTGGCAATCCCCCAAGGTCAGGGGTTTAGGTTCTCAAGGAAGGGAGCAGGTTTTTTTTAAATTTCCACAGTCTCACAAATTTTACAGTCTCACAACACATCTGAGGATCTGATGTCATTTTCAAATGCAAAGGAAGAACAAAAATAAAATGCCAAGAGCAAAAAAATGTTTTTTTTTTTTAAAAAGAAAATACCCATTTGAGTCATTTTTGCATCCTTTTCCTTCTCCAGGGGACTTCAAGGCCTGGGTCTAACCTTTTTTTCTTGAGCTCCTCATGACAGGAAACCATTGGTAGCCTAGGAATTATGCACCAAGATCTATTGGCCACTGTCTAAGGGCTGTCCCCTGGGATTAAGGCCCTCACACTACCATAGCAGGCTGTACATAAGGTTGCCTTAGCAGCCAAAGGCTTTGGGGAAAGCACTCCGAAGAGAGAAACACAAATGTCAATGTCGGCTGTCAGAATTGGTGGAAGCACACAGGATTAAAAATACCAAAGAGTTACAAGCAGGACATCAATACTGTCGGCTAAAATTGGATTTCTCATGGACATCAGTGACACGGATAAGTGTTTCATTCTTGTTAATGAGGGGCTGAAATAATCCATAAATATCCTTCAACTGCTGGTATATGAATTACATGGAGAATTAAAATCAAAGGAAGACCATTTTGTATCTTATGCCCGCAGAGCCTCCCTATTGCAATCCCCTCTACAGCTTCCTAGGTTGAAAACCTAGCCTTCTCTGCCTTCCTCTGTCACCCTGGTTCAACATCCCTATAGAGTCCCCATTTGTAGCATCTCCCTGACCTGGAGCCAATTCCTCCTCTTCTACTTCCACCCCATTTTGCTCAGGCAGAATATCAATCTGCTCTATCACACATCTCTATTGCTCTTTTGAGTAGATGAGAAATATATTAGATGGAATTTCTCTCCACCTACTACTTCCTGCCTTGATTAAAAAAGAACTACAGAATGAGAAATATTCCACTGTTATAATTCTCCTTCCTTTCCTTTCCTACTCCTCTGCTGAGCCCGTGTCCTCTGTTCCTTGCTGTGAATGAAATACTTCTAGACTTTTCCCATCAATTCTCATGAGGACACTATACATGCTTGTACTTTGAAGTAAAAAGTCACTGCTCTATAATTTAATTTTCTTCTCTCACATTAAACCTGCCATTCTTCACATAATCTGTGTGATAAATGCAGAGTCAGACTTCATCTTCCTGACATTAATACATGTCAGTACTTCAAATGCAAACAATTGTGACATCGACGTTACAAAATTACCAAGAGCGCAAACTCCTCTTAATTAAGACATGTAAAAGTTGCTTTTGTTATATTTAATCAATGATATATTATGTTGCAGTGAAACATGCAGCAGCACAAATATTTCACAATGCTCGCAATTAAGACTCACTTCACTTATGCCAATTGACAACACTAGTGTTCCACACTTCATTCAGTTTGTGAATTTTAAATGAACTGGTTAGTGAGAAGGGTGCCTCTTTTCTAATGAGTTTGGTAATCAAGGCATCTATTTTAATTTCAAATTGGATAGATTGGGGGAAATTGCTAGACTAAATGACTGGTACTAATTAGAATTATAAAAATATTCATCATGCCAGTGAATTATCATGGGGGTCTGATTTTCCTACATTTGCATATTGCTTGAGTTTTGGGGGGAAAATCTTGACAAATTGTCTTCTCTTTAGCAAATTGAACAAACACTATATCTGTTTTAGTCCTTCTTTTCATTTAGAGCATAATACATATTCATGATTTGTAAATGAAGTTAAGTGATTTCAACCTCTATCCTTATTACCATATTAAAGAGGTTGTCTCCATAAGCTTCCTTTAAAAACTTCAGATCACAGCAGTATCTCTTTAAATGACAAATAATTTACCTTAATCAATATATTAACCTGTAGATTTGAACAAATCAATGAAAGAGAATCTAAGTGGACACCCATCCCTCACTTCATCAACTCCCCGACTCCGACTCCCTTGTTGACATTCCCACCCTAGGAACAATTCGGTCCTATGGCATATATTTGGGGAGTGACTTAACAGATATTTCTACAGGTTTTATTCAGACAAGTGCCATCAACTAAGGCAGAAATGAGGCAGAAGAATCTTTGATTTCATTGAGGACTTAGCAATAGCTGGTTTTGGTGTGCCATGACTAAAAGCATCCACTGCATGTGAATCTCTTGTAATCTGGCCCATGCTGAAGAACTGTGCCAAGGCCACCAGTAAGCTGTCAGCCTATCAGGGAGAAGAACGTGATGGTGAACATACCACAGTCAGACTAGGGAGAGTGCAGAGAGCAGGTTACGCTCTGCACCCTTGAGCAAGTTAGTGTGGCCTTTAGCATCTGTAATTTACAAATCATCAGTTCTACCTCGCAGAATCCTAGGAGAATCTGGTGTGGTCATGTACATAAGAAGCCGGTGCTCATGAAACAGAAGGCAACTGGGGATATGTCTACATCTCCAGTTCCAGGAAACAGCGGATGTCTGATTCTTGGTCAAATGACATGCGGAGGCTAAGAGTTATTAGTAGAGAGGCTAAGCACAGAGGCTGGGTTCCCACTCCTTTTCTGCAACAGTACTGGTTTCCACTATACCTGTCAAATCCTATAAGCAAGTACTAATTACAATTTCGGATACAGCCGGAATAGTCTTCTAAAATGCCATCAGAATAAATCACTTCCTTAGCATCTATCTATAGTGGGTACCTTCTAAATAATAAAGCCTATATTTGTGGCTGAGATGTAAATAATATAGATGGAGCTTATAGATCCAACAGGAGCATAGTATTTCTTGGGAGAAAAAAAAAAATTGTTTCTATAGCTTCTGAGTTCTAAATAGACCATAGTGAAAACTAAGCTGGAGGAAGACAGGTAGATCAGTGCATTCTGACATCAGGGAACTCTTCCACCACATGGCGCTTCTGGTGATCCTATGGAAATAATTAGTTCAACGGCCATTCCCTCAAATCAACCCCATTCTCACCTGAAGCCTTTTCCAAGCACGCTGCTTTGTAATTGCCCTTGACAAACTAAACCTGAAAGATTACCGGCCAGACATTCTTAATTATAAAGGTAATCTAATGAAACCATAGAAAATTTGCAAAACAAATTCTATCTGAAACCACAACAAATAGTATTCCATCACTAATAGCAGCATTAGTGTTTGGGGACATTTCCTTCCATTATATTTACTTTTATATTACTACAGGCTTTGTTAAGCGCTACTGACAAGTTTACAAAGAAATATCACCATAGCCAACCCACAAATCCCCTCCAACTCTCTCTCATATTCCTCTCACAGCTTCATGATTTTTTTAATAATACTCCATAAAGGCCAATTAGGGTGTCCAGATGTGCACTAGTATGGGGCCACCGTTGGCATTTCCTCTAGGCTCAGCCCCAGAGTTACCTGGCAACAGCCAGGTGTGTCTGACTCACTATAAAAGGGGCTTTTGACCCCCTCCTCACTCTCTTGCTCTTCTTACTCCCTTCCTCGCTTTCCTCTCTGTCCCTTCTCTCCCCATTTCCCTTCCCCTCTCTCTCTCTCCACATGCTCATGTCTGGCCTCTACCCCTCTCCTCTCCTCTCGCTCTCTCTCTCTCTCTCTCTGTCTCTGTCTCTCAGCTTTTCTCTACTACCACCTCAACTCCCCTCCCCATGCCCTAAGCAAACTCTATACTATATCATCTTGTAGCTGGTACCTTAGAGGGAAGTGATGCCTCAGCATGGGCCCGCAGAGGCACCCACTCCCCAGCACCTTACTGCACCTCCACCAAACATATCCCTGGCTTCTTTTCTTTTTAATAAAACACAACAGCTACCAACTGGATCATGGGACACTTACCAGTATCCACAGTCTCAAATCAGAGGAGGAGAATTCTCTTTTTCCCCATTAGCTATCGGCTGCCAATAGCTGCTCAGTAAGGACTAGGATATGAGAGCAGCCCACCAATCTCTGCTGAGATTTTGGCTTTTAAATGGGTAAAGTCACTTGGCGCCAAGCCTGACTACTAGAGTTAAATCCCAAGGCTGACGACGTGGAAAAAGAGAACTGGAACTAAGTCTATCCTTACAGTTTTAAAATCTAAAACCCCCTTCCTTCTTCTGATCCATCCTCCATTTCTCTCCTGCCCCTTCCTATTTGTGTTTCTCCTTCCTCCCTCTCTTCTCTTTCCTTTCTTTCTGTTCTGTCTTACTTTTTGCATACAAAGTACTTTTAAACCATATATTATTATGCACTTGCATATTTGACATATTATAGTACACACATACACACGTACACACGCACTATATATGTATATATATATATATATATATATATACATATATATATATATCCACATTAGTACATAGTTATTATAATTGTTAATGGCTCTATATTAGGCCATCAAGTGCATTTACTACAATTTAATGTTTATACTCATTTTGTTCATTATGAGTGTTTTTGATAAGTATTATTAAACCTAAATCTTCACAGCAGTGTTTCATTAAATCAAAGTATAAATATGTGCATGCCTCATGGTAGGATTATCAAGATATCTTCCAGGAAACAATGTTATTGCATGCCAATAAATACTATTTCAGGACCTGAGACAACTGTGCCAGCACTGGTATAGAAAGCAATATATCTTTAAAACTGAAGTTTGTTCATTTCAAGTGGGCATTTTTGAAAGATTCCTTAAGACATCCGTGGATCTCCTGGGCCAGCTCAATAGCAGGAAATGCTGCATTTGGCATAGTGTAATTCCCTGTGTTGGTTGATGTCAGATGTTTCTCACTTAAAAGATTCCTTCTCTATCACTTCCCTTACTTGCAAACTTTTAACCTTTCCTTTGAGGAATGTGACTTTTGTCTGTTCCACCATAAAGTCATCTGCATGATGTTATAGCGGCCCCCATAGAGGGCATAGGATAGTGAAGAGAAAGACATACCAGAAGTTATGAGTCTTCAGTCGTGTTGCTTGAACAGGGATCTGGATTTATCAGTGTTCTGTTTATTCAGTAGGCTCAACATATACACATTTTTCTGTATGCAACTTATTGCTTACATTGAAACCTTCCTTGCATGATGTTCATTTTGGAAGCCAGGTTCTATCATCCCAGCATGAGTGGTTCAAGTACAGCTAAGGTAGAGGGTGAATACAAAGAGGTAGCCAGGACAGGAGGACAAAAGTTTAAGGACAGAGAGGGACTAGCAGAATCCCTGAGTCCAACCAGAAACTAGAAATCTAGGGTGCAATTGTAGGTAACAAAGTTAAATTAGGGTAACAGCATGAGCTCACATATCAACACATCCAGATAGGACCAGTTTATGGAGAAGCAGGTGGAAGAATCCACAGATGGCTAAAAAGCTATCACACTAAAAAGTATGATACACTTCATGGTGCCCCTGGAGCCGAAACCATCTTTCATGATTACAAATCAACTATGATTAAATTTCTACCATGCAGGGGAAAAAGCATTATTATCAACCTAAGTGCCATGTAGCAATCTCCCCTGAGCTGAATCATTCCTTTCTGGAGGGAAGCTTCAGAAAACTCAAGAATTAAACAACTCCAAAGTCTCAGGAAGTCCCTGAAACTGACTAGACACAGTATCCCAAAATTACAGAAGCAGTAAAGACTGCTGAGGGAACTCAGGCCAGACCAGCTGCCTGGAAGAGACTCTGACCTATTATTGAACTGCATGCTAGTCATGCGGATTTATCAAGGGTCGAAGCCTCTTTGGGTCGTCACCTATGCTAAGGTGGGCTTTTGAGTGATGCAGTTGCTTTTGGGTTACCCATGCTTCTTTAACAAAGTCTTCATCTGTCCTTCTGCTAGTAGCCACAATGAGCTCACTGGTTCATCAAGTGGGACAGTGGCAATATTGTGAATTTAGTCTGTCGTTGGTTCCTTATCTAGAGTAATAGACGTTTGTTCCCTTTTCCCCAGGAATAGTGTGAGTCAATGCTGGCTTATTTGTTGTTTTTCATTATTTTACTAAACACTCTTTTTTTTCCCCTTAAAAAATCAGGTCAGGTTCCCTAAGTGGTGTGCTGGCTAGTTTTTATCATCAACCTGACAAAGACTAGACACTCCTGGGAAGAGGGCACCTTCACTTTTCTTTCTCTCCATCAGGGTGGTCTATGGAATATCAGTGAGATGTGGTGTTAACTGCTAATTGGTGTAAGAGGGACAAGCCCACTGTAGGCAGTGCCATCTCCAGGAAGGCAGCCTGAGCAAGCTAGAGAGGAACAGCCAGAAAGCAGGGCTCTGCTGTTTATGTCTCGAGTTCCTGCCTTGGGTTCTTCTTCCCATGGCTTCCCCCTATGATTCACCTTAACTAGTAAGAAGAAATTAGCCCCCTCCTCCTCAAGTTCTTTTGACCACAGTGTTTCTTACGGCAACAGAAAAGCAAGCAGAACAAAATTGCAACAGATATGCAACAGAAAAACGCATTACTAAAGGCAGAGGGGTTGACTAGCTTGACATAAAATGACTGAGAAAGACCTCAGCCACTGGATCTGTAATTGTGCCAAAGGTTGCTCTGAGGTAATTACATTCATATGAACATGAACAACTGGATGTTGTTATTAATGAGGATCCTTACAGGACCACCGTGACAAAATACACCTTAATAGATTACAGTAGACCAGCTTTGCCGTTCAGAATTCAGCTCAGCTAGATTGATGCAGACCTTTGAATCCCACAGGCTACCTATATGATGTCCCTCTCACACTAGATGACTATTCCACGCCCATGTTCCTAAGATGACACAGCTAGCACATGCCCACTGCACCGGTGAGAACACTGTACAAATATCAGCCTTTGGTACAGGTGAGTCGGATGATACTTTTTCCTTCCTCTTAAATGATGCACAAATGAGTTTATGAGAATCCTAGAAGACTCAATGAAAATGCTGAGTTTTTCTTTAAATAAAAAGTTTCTTTTGGTTTATTTCTATTCAGAGATGACAAGCTTCTACACCACAGCCACCCCAGTTAATCCTCAACAGTTTTATCCCCAACAGATGCAGAGACACAAAGCCTGTTTCTGCCAATGGCTACCGAGGAAGTTATCATCACTTACTAATCCTGAAGGATCTGAATACAATTACATTTTAATCTGAGGGTTTCGAATGGGAATATAAATGAAAGGCACAGCTTCATTTGTATCCAGCATTCCAGAAGCACAACTTTAAATTTCATTTTGAATTTGGAGGCCCTGCATAACCCAGCTACTATCTACTCACCAGGACCTGCTCCTGGTCTGGCATAGCAACCACAGGTACGGTCCAATCAGCAAAGCCTGCATAGGATATGCAAGTGCTCTGCATCCGAACTTAAATTCCATAGCATCATCATGCCTAAAGCTGCATCAGCCTCTCAATCAGCTCATCAATCCATCAGCTACTATTTGGATGATAGGAAATGACCCAGAAAACCTGTCATTCACGATGAAGAAATAATAATAGATCAGAAAATGGTAGATATGCCAATTGCCTTGATTTAATCAATAGACTCCGGGTACACATATTAAGGACCACACTGTACATTGCACTGTAATTATTAATGGATCATTGATCAATTAAAATTAAAATTGGGGTGTTTGGATATAATTTAGCTGTTAGACACTTCTCTTACATACATGAAACCCCTAGATTGACCACTTCCCCAAGTAACAAAATATAAATAAATAAATAAAATTTATACTTAGGAAGTATAATATTAGTGGAGACTAGGGACGTGCTTCAGTGGGTAAAATGTTTGTTGTACAAGCAATGTTGACCTGAGTTCAGATACCCAGCTGGGTAAGGTTAATCCAAAAGCTGGGTGTGGTCACAGGTCATTTGTAAACTTAGCTGTGAGTGGGTGGGGGTGTGGAAGCAGGAAGATCCTCAGAGCTCACTGACAAGGGAGTCTAGTAGAAATGGTGTACTGCAGGTTCAGTTAAGAGGCTGAGTCTCAAAAATGAAGTGGAGAGTGATTGAGGAGGCAATCTCTCTGGTCTTGGTGAGTTGGCGTGTGCTCACTTAGCTGCATTCCTGTTCCCAAATACTGTCGCAGTTAATTTTCATGACCTTTGCTAGTATTTAAGAACCTGCTTCTCACACCAATTGTCAGCAATTCTAGATGAGTCTAGTAGCCCCAAAGTGCCTGAAAACAATATGGGAATCTGAAGGAATCTGAAATCCCTTTGGATTCTTTAGTTCCAAACTCAAAAGCAAGCTGGATTTGTTATAGTCATAGAGGCTTTGCAATCCTGATTCGCATACAGAAAAAAAATATGTTTTTCTGGATGAGTCCCCATACCAGGGTCTTATGCATTCCATTTTTAAGGAACGACACTGAGCCCCTTGTCAACCTTAGATAAGTTTAGTCATGCCGGTTTCCACACACAGAGGACAGCAACTACTTCTACAAGACCCTTGTCTTCAAACGTATATCTGAAAACCATTCATAACTTTTATTTTAGTAATGCTATTGGGCCCTCCAGCTAATCCAAAACCAACACAAAATAAACCGTTTTAGTTATCAATAAGGAAACAGACTGATAGATAGCTGAAACCTGTCTCTTACTTGACAGCACAACAGTCCACAAAACCACGGAGCTTGCTTGCAAGACGAGAGGAAGAAAGGAACTTGGCTTTTATCATTTCCATTTGGACAACTACGAATTATTACTTCCTTTGATTCTTTCAACCTCAAAGCTTGTTATAAAATGCCTCTGAAGATTCCTATTGCCAAAAATGAATCCTGAGGATGGAGCCCTTTTATTTCAAAATGCAAGATGGCAGGAGAGTCTACAGGGAGGCCACAGCAGGAGCTGGCAAAAGAATTAATAAGAATTGGAAAGTCCAGCATGGCAAGACAGGAAGGAATTGGTCAAAAGCCCAGGTCAGATTCATCTGGAAGCAAAAAGGGTCTTAAAGGAAGAAGCAAAGCCCTCATAATTTTTCTGTCAGTGTCTTTCTCCAAATTAGATCTACTTGCAAGTCTTCTGCAGCTTTGGGGTATCAGTTTGAAAAGTAAAGCACTTGGATATCATCCCTTTAAAATATCATTCAATTAGATCTTTTGTAATACATACAATGTAAGGAGATAGCCTTACCGATTCTAAAGGAATTGCTAGTGCATTTCATCAAAGGCACAATAATGGAAACATCGATTCCCTCTTCACCACAAACGTCTCCCTTTGATGCTGCAGTTACCTTAATGGTAGCACTTTTCATTTTCTCTAGAAGAAAACAGCTGCCTCTGTGCATGCACATCAGAAAGAACTAGAGCCTGAAATAACACATTTGTATATCAATCTCAGCTACACTGGCATCTTCATTTGCTACTCCATAGCATCACTCTTCTTGACTCTATGCCACTAAATTACCATCCAAAATAAAGAAGAAAAACCTCCCCTGCATCCTGGATAGCCAAGGAGAGGTGTTTTATGCCACCCCTGCAAACATTGCCAGGGGCTTCATCTCTCTCCTGATGCCATTTATTCAAAGGAAGGATGGCCACATCCTTGTTAGAAACTGTAGGTCTGAAGAATAGTCAGCCACTTTCAGCAGAACATGTCAACAAGAAGAAGTACCTAAGGAATAATAGATCTGGAAATGTGCAGTGTGATTAAGAAAATCCATCAACTCCCACTGCCACGTTCCAAATATTTATTCTAAGTGAAAAAAAAATCATCAAGCCTGAGAGGATTTTGAAGGCATTACATCCACAAGCATACCCCAGGAGTAATGTCCCTGAAATTCTTGGAGCTGTGGAAATGGAGAAAAGGAACACATGGGATAACATGAGATACACCACATTTGCTTTACTGACCTCATGGTGTGAGGGGCCTGCTGCCTCTAACCTAGCTTGCTTCTGTTAAAATACACTTTAAGTGCTTTGGGCTTCCTCTAAATGAATGACCACAAAGTATTTAACAACGTCCAAGTAATTTATTTTTCTTTCAATATAGGTTCAAATTTTTTGGCTACTCTAAGCATCTAAACTCACAGACTGCCTGACATTTGGCTAAGTCTTTCATACAATATCCACTTGATGCTATGAAAGAAATGTATTTGCAATGGCTTTTGCTCTGCAAATGTCATGTGGGCATCCTTAGGGGATTGCATCAAGCACCTGGCACCCATCATGAGGTTCCACTAACGAGAGATATAAAGGTGCTGACATCACACACACTCACAATCATATAGGTACTTAAGAGCAACTGTTTTAGGTTGAGAGTGAGCAGAGAGAAGAAACCATCTCAGCTGAGCTGTGAATATCTCTGTGCAAGACAGTTCATGAAATTATCTTCTCCCTTTGATTGACCAATCCCATAACTTTGTTGTATAATAGCTTAGCAAATGAACTACGGTCCTAGGAGGGCTGACAGGAAATATAATGGAGAATATTCTAGTCTCTGTTCTGAAATATAAGCTGAACAAACATGGTCGGTTCAGTTTTGGAGCATTTAAACAGCTCGTCAACTACCCATTCACCTTGCAGATATTTAGCAATAAGGCAAAATGGTAGATCCAACATGGCGGACTAGGAAAAAGAAACTGGTAATGATGTAGCCCAGCTTCTTATGTTGCAGCTAAATTAGAGAATACTAGAGATTGCTAGCAATAGTGGGTAAAGATGGGGAGTTCATTTTAAGGTATGTCAAAGGTTCTGCAGTACATAGGAGACATTGTCAATTACACTGAAGAACACATGGATTTTAAAGCTCAAAAGAAAGTCTTTGGGGGGTACTATACCTTTAACTTATTTTTAGAAAAGAACAGAAGAGACTTGTTTAAAGCTTCTCTTGCACTCCTAGAGAGCAAGGGTATACTAAAATTGTACCAAATCAAGACAGCAGAGTATGATGAAATGCACTTTAGATATAGAACCTGACAGTATCCATTCAAATGCCAGCTCTCCCAGCTATAGTATCAGAGAGTATGAATAGGAACTCTGGTTCTTGGCATCTTTGTTTATGACTGTCACTATAAAACCATATCACTTACCTCTTACTTACCTCACAGGGGGTTATAAAAGAAAGTGAAATGGTTAAATTTTAGGAAAAGTCATTATAAGACTATAAAATGAAAAAATAAATATTGCCAATACAATGAACACACACACACACACGAACACCTGCCTCTGTGTGTATTTATAACTAAGAGTAACAAAGTGAAGTTCATTACCAAAAACAAACCAACATGGTTGGAATCATGAAATGTCACCATGCTCCTCAAAATCTGAGCTGAGCAGACAAACTTTTTCCCAGAGCGACAACTTGTAAACACAATGTTTGTTCACCTTTTGGTCCAAGCTGTAGGCCAGTACCCAGTCCTCCTGCTTGGGATGGAATAGCAGGCTCTGGATGTAGAATGTAAGCCGATACTTTTGGTAGGTTGCCCCTTCATCTGAGCTGATCAATATACTGCTCTCCATTTCAGGATCACTAAGAAGCATGATCTAAGAAAAATGTAGAGGAGAAAATAAAGATAGCATTAGTAGGCTGGAATGGACATAAATACTAAAAACTGCTTAATTTTCCCCCAAGATTTACTGAGCTGAAATAGGGTGTGAGTCTAGGTCTATGTTGAAAAGGACATTTCATTTCTTAGTATTATCTTTGAAGGGATGAATGTATATAAGGTGGTCCTCCATCCTTTGACACCAGCTCAAACTCATTTTTTTAGACATGGGAAAGACACTCCCTTCCCATGATTTTATGATTTCTTCTGATCATTTTGAACTATGATTCAAGTGATTCAAGAGTTCTAGTGAGACTTTAGTTCGAGAAATTGCCCAAAACACAAATCATTTTTCCGTCAGAAAATACGCTGCCCTAGGTTTGACACCTGACTCAAGCAGGCAGACTGGATGATCAAAAGGCTTGAGCATCATAAAGGGAAGGTTTGCGTATCAACAGTTTCATAAAAGCTATGGCATCGTGGAAAAGCACTTAAACTGTGGAAGCCTCTGTTTTTTCAATATTAACTTAAGTCCAATGCTATCCAAAGTGCCTCTACACACATGGCATGAGTTATGTTCTTGATAAGGCATTACTAGGACTACTATTTAAAACTCTGTCCAATGGAGTCTAGCTCCTACACATAGTGCTTTAGTGGTATTAACTCTTCTAAGAATTGATTGCCTTTCTATTTCTTAAACCCATTAGACAGACACCAACAGTCTTTAATATTGGTAAAAGTTTCCATCCTTCCTAAAGCAGTCTCTTTCTAGGGGCTTATAGAACACCAATGTCACCTGGTTGTGCCTTCTTATCTTTTCTGGATACTAGACTTTGCCTGTTTTTGTTATTGTTGTTGTCTTTATGTTTTGTTTTGTCTTTGTTTTGTTTTGTTTCCTTTGAACAGGACTGTGACCATTCACTGGCCTTTCATTTCGACTCTCTCTCTCTTCCTCAGGAATTTCTTTAATTCTCTGTTTCTCTCCTTCCGTTCTCAGCTGCCATCTTCCTGAGGATACTCCTCTTTTATCCCTTCCTAGCTCTCAGCTTTCAAGATAAACATGCCTTTTCTCAAATATTTGCTTTGGCCTCATTGAAATAAGTCATCATTAGTGATCAGCAAGTTTTCAAAAAAATGAATGCAGCTCAGTAACTGTTGTATTTCTGTGTGGAAATCCAGGGCAAAGTTCTTGTATGGACTAGTAGACACACAGCAAACAACCTTCTCCTCCTAGGAACTCAAAAGGGAGAGGGGACCCTGGTGGAAGCACTAGGCTGACTTAGGAAGATGTCAGGGGACATTTTGCAGTGCTTATAGAGTTTGAGGTCATAGGAAACTAAGTGAGAGGGACAACTAGCCTCATCATATCACACAAGACATTTAACCAATGGATGAACCGTGGAGTATGCAAGGAAATAAATTTCCCTCTTTCGGAGAAATTAAAGTGCTTCTTTCATGCAGGAAGAAGAACCTTCATGACTATGATTTTAATTAGAAGATAAGGCCACCATCTAAATAGACTTTATTTTATACCTCATGAGTCATAAAATTCTGCATAACGTTTGCCATCAAATATTTTACACGATGAATTCTCTTCCTCTAGCTCTGTCTCTTTCTGTGTGTGCTTATGCTTGCATACATAAGCGTGTGATGTATATACACACACACACATGCCACATAGGAATGTACTAACACATGCACAGATCCTGCACACACATATGAGCAGCCATACAGAAATGAATTTATCTCAGTGGTAGAGTGGCTAGCTTTAGAAATGAATGTATATATAAGAAAGGATGTTGACAGTGTGTGGTAGTTGTACGGAGCTCCTGTTTGCAAGAGTACATTTTTATTGCAACCTTTCTCTGACGTTCACTTCAGGAAACATTTTATATACTTGGATATCAGTAGCTATGTCTCCTTTTTTGTTTTGTCTCAGAAGTCTCAATCTTGCTTTCTGAGAACAATGAGAGGAAAGAGAAATACAAACCGACCTTTGAAACCAGTGCTCATAGCTCACCTGATATTTTATCCAAACCTCACATCCATCCCATGAAGGAAGGACAGCTTTTTGCCCTTTACAGATAAGGAAACTGAAGCTCAGAAGCAAAGCAATTTCCTCATTACACCCCAAAACGATTGTAATCCTGCCAGCTACTCTGAACACTCACACAGAGTCAGGCCTTTCCTAAATCATGTCTAAGAAATTCACTGGAGACATAAAAGTAGCTTCAAGAAACCCCTTCCTCCTAAAACTCACTCTCTCTCCCTCTGACCTGGAGAGCAGAAACCCAATCAATAGGACTCAAAGGAGAAAGTACAAGGTTATATGTTGGCACTGGAAGAAAATCAGAACATAATATTAATATACATAAGACAGAAAATGCTGTGTCCCAAGTTAAGCCTCAAGGTAAACTATGTCTAATACATGATAATACCACATACATACAAGAAGTAATCTCATGCCATACAAGTTTTATTGTTAAGGGAAGATTTGCAACCAAAGTTCCATGGGGTCAAAGCAAGTAAATCAGGCAGCTGAAGAGGTACAAGAAGTGGGAAGGATCCTGTTGAATTGGAAAGTATGTATATTCCTCAGAGAATTTTTATAAGCACTCCCAAATATGTTGACTATGTGATTATGGACTAGCCACGAGACTCTTGATGAAGGTAAGAGAGATTGTCTCTGCAGAAACAAAGAAGGTTAATCTTTGCCTTTCATCTTGTAGCTGTTTGTGTGCAAGTGCACAAGCTGTGGTGAGGGCTGTGGAGATGTTTATGCATTCTGTGCTGGTATGACTCTGACAGTGTGAAAGGGGCAGGAATCTCAATGAAGACTGGAGGATCAGCAGTTCAAGGTCATTCTCAGTGATGGAGTGATAGAGTCCAGCTTGGGCCACGGGAGACCCTGTCTAAAAGCAAGAACAAACACAGACGGACAGTGGATGTTGGAGAAGAGGAAGGAGTATTTCACATTTAGGTTAGCCAGTTACTAATGGGATAGATCCTATATGCAGGTGTCTCAAATGCAAACGTTTAGTTTTGCTACCGCACATGTCAACATGAGGAAGTTACACAGTGTTTCCACGTCTGTCTCCTCCAAGAGGAGAACATGGAATGTATCCTCCTCAGACTCCTCAGAGTGTTAATTTCTGGATTAAATGAGATAAGCGCAAAGGAGCTTAGCACAGTGCAAGGTACGCAGCCACTACATATACGACATTCTAATGTTTAAATAAGTCATGGTAACTGTACAACTGAAGCCAGAAGGGAGGAAGAAAAGACTGGATGTGAGGGAAGTGGTCTGTGGCAGCAGCTCTGTGAAGATACAAGGAAAAGGGAAAAGAGCGAGAAGAACAAGGGGGTTGCCATACAGTATACCAAATGGTCTAGTGCCACAAGATGGAAATGTCTAGAGATCTGCAGAACAGTAGTGCTGTCTCGTGCACTTGGACATTTAAGGTAAATCTTTCTCTTTCTCTCTGTGTATATGCCTGTGTTCATTATAAGTAAGAAATAAAGAAGGATCATGGAGAAAAACAGTACCTATTAGATTTGACATTAATTTATGTGCATTTTGCATGCCTGGTAATAACTGAAAACATTATCAGCAAACGATTCTGCTAGGAATGAATACCAGCCAGTAGGTAATTGTGGATTTGCTCAATAAAGTTGTTGCTTTGAAGGACCACTCTCATTTCACCCCTGTGGGGAGATCCAGCCCATGGCAGCACTAAATATACCAGTAGCTTGGGTACCAGTCTTAGGCATCCAGTTTCTGTAGACTTGACCATCCACTGTAATTAATCACCTCACCTTCAGAAGAGTAATAGTCAAGCTCTGGTGTTCACCAACATGGGAATGCTATCATACTTTTCACGCCTTGATTATAACGTGTTTTACAGGAAAACTCTTAGAAAGCTGAATAAAAATGGCCCCATTTAATACTGCATTCCAGACTGCAAAAGATACAGGTGGAAGTCAGAAATTGAGCTCCTGGTTGAGCTTAAAATATCGATAGATGTTTCTTTACTCAATTACATAGTCTATGTTTCTCTTTTGTGAAACCTATGGGAAGAGCCAAAAGCTAAGGGAGGAAGAAAAGACTGGATGTGAAGGAAGTGGTCCGTGGCAGCAGCTCTGTGAAGATATAAACAAAGGGGAAGAGAGAGAGAGGAACCAGAGGGTTGCCATCCAATGTACCAAACATTCAAGTGCCACAAGATAGAAATGTCTAGAGATGTGCAGAACAGTAGTACGGATATATTAACAATGCTGTCTTGTGCACTTGGTCTCTCATTCTGTCCTGACATCCCCCAAATCAAGGAAACAAACTCTTCAATGCTATGAGAGGAGTTTCGTAAGAAGACCACTCTATGAATAGAAAAATAGGGATGCTATAATTTACTATGTAATTGACTCCTGATGGTAGATCATGAGTGCATTTAGTGATCAATAAGTAAAAGCAATAGCATCAGTAGACTTGCCAAGAGTGTAAGAGAGTTGGGAGCAGAACTGACCCCAAACACGCTGATGTAATTGATATGTTGCTGAGGATAAACTTCCACTCAAGCCGAGGTCAAGCCGATACAACCTTTCTGTGCCCCGTCTCTTGTCCAGCCTTCAATGGTAGTTTTCAATACAGGAATAAGAAGAACAGAAAGTACAAATATTTTAATCACCACTGCGGGGGTCAAAGGCATTGTTGATATCTACATAGTAGACATGAGGTATGCTGCTAAACATGTAACAATGCACGGGTCTATACTAACAATAAAGATTGAACAGCACAAAATATCAATCATGGAATATTCAAAGTACCACTGTTGAGGAACTGTGTTGAGTGTTGTATATACATGTGTTTAGGTTCTATTCTGACTATAATATGTAAACTACAAATACATTTTAAAGATAGAACATCAACATATACTTATGCTTACAATATGTTCTTTTATCTGCTACCACTATGCCACATTTCATGATTTTATTTGCCAATATTACAACTGCCAACTTTCCATCCCAACATAGTGTAAGTGTATTAAGCTTAATTTCTATCTTCACTTGTCCTATAGGATTTAACATAAGCCTCACTTAACAAAACATCAACCACTAAAGCAAGTCAAGAAAAAATGAAGAGATAGCTCAGTAATTCAGAGCATTTGCTACACGATCCTGAAGACTTGAGTTCAGTCTTCAGAATCCAAAGTGAACCTGAAGAGAACCTGAAGAGAGCTGAATGCTGCCCGTGACCTCTACCTACACACAACAGCAGGTGTGTCCTTAGCACACAAACACACGTAACATAAATAAATATAACACATTTTTGCTGAACAGAGAATTGTTGATGGTTTGGAATACCAGGAAAAGAGTGAAGAAGACAATGTGGACAGAGAAGTGCCCTGTACCTTGAAAGAGTGCATAGGTGCCCAGATGTAATGTGAGATAAGAGCACAGTCTGCTTACAGCCAATGCATGTGGTGGCAATGAAAGAAACATAACCCATCAAAAGGTTCTGCCCCTATACACTCATCTCAGTTTTACTTATAATTATTAAGTATTGGAAACAGTCCAAATTGATAGATTTTTGAACCTGGAAAAAAAAAAAAAGAAATCAGAAAAGGATGGAATCAGCACTTTTGGGAGAGAAACAAACCATGAGAGGATTAGGTTAAGGACTTTGACAAGATGAATTTGGTTCAATATGTCATACATTCAAGTAGGTTTTAGAGGATGGATGGATGAGGCTCATCTTCAGGAGAGTGGGCTGGTGTGCAGATAAGACATCAGGGAATCTGCTTCTGAAGAGGACTGGGCAGTGTGCATCTGTGGTCACCATGGCAGCAAGCAAAGGTCAAAGTGCAGATAGAAAAGGGAGTTATAGACCATGGCTTATGAGCAAAGAGATTGTGAGTCACAAAAGGTAGTTACGGGGCAGGGAAGTTCTGAGGAGAAAAGTCAAAATGAGACATTCTTGCAAGTAAAGGAAAAGAAAGCACCTGGCAAGGGGCTGTTAAATTACATCAAATGCTGCTAAAAATCCTTTTAAAACACCAGTCTCTTAGTCCTCAGCCTTCCCTTTCCCTCAGTTGTACTTTCCATGGTTTCAGTTGCCTGTGGCCATGGCAATCCAAAAATATTAGATGAAAAAAATCCCAGAAATAAATAGCACACCATTCCAAACAGTATGGTGAAATCTCACACTGTGTAACTCCATCCTAGCCAGCATGTGAGCCATCCTTTGGTGCAGTGTATCCACAGTGTATATGCTACCCGCCCGTTACTTATGTCGTACTCATGGCCATCAGATCAAACTGCCTAGGCATTTCTGGGCACCTGTTCAGCTCACCACTATTTTACTTACGCGTGGCCCCAAAGCAGATGCTCAACTGTTGTGCTTATTCTACCGTGTCGTTGGTTATTAACAATTTCTTACTGTGCTTAATTTATAAACTGAACTTTACTATGAGAATAGATGCATATGGGTATATAAGGTAAAAAATAATAAGTATTTGAAAATGTCATAATGGCTCACTAATTTGTATGCTAACTCTAAAATACACTCACAGGAATAAAACAAACATAGTATATAGAGTTTAATTGTTACTAGGGGGTCTGGCAACACTATCCCCTCAGATAAGGGAGAATAGCTACTGAGAATTGACCATTAAAATTAGCATCACAAAACATATTTGACCATAGCAAAGGCTGGGAGTGGACTGGGCATAGTCAGTGTTGATTCAAGAATAAGTTGGCCTGGTCACGCAATATGAAACAAGTTTCATAAATATTCATGTTTTTGACACTGAAAATTCTGTTCTAGGATTCTGTCCAAGAAAACTGTCAGAGACCCTCACGAAGGTTTATATACCTGCATGTCCATCTCATGTTATTTGTAATATCATAGAATTGGAAGTGATGCAAATAATTGATAGAAGTATGATTAAATAACGTATACCAAATCCATTTAATGGAATGTTACATGGCTATTAAACATGAACTCAAATAATTTCATGGTACATGGAAGATAACCATGTTTAAACAACGCATGAACAGCAAGCTGGTCATACATGAATCATAATCTCATTAAAATGGTTTATGCTTTATGTTAGTATATACGTATGAATCACCTAATGACAAGCAGGCACAAGTTAAGCATGATTATTTCTGAGGAGCAAGATCATGAATATTTTATTTTATTTTCTGAATTTGATTTCTCTCCTCCCTCTCCATCTCCTCTCTCCCTCTCTCTCTCTCTCATACACACACACACACACACACACACACACACACACACACTTCCTAACTCCGCTCCCCTCAATTCTCAATGCCGTAAACAATAGTGTGCTATGCTTTCTTGCTCTTGGAATCTACAAAGCTCTAGTTTACTATCAGCCAACATCAGGAATACACCGCTGCTCAGCGTGCAATGCAATTGTGTCATGAGGAGGATGTGATAAAGGGAGCCCCATGTGTACAGCACCAGATACCTCACTACTTGGAGAGTGATGTTTCTAGTCTCTCCATTGGATGTAGATATCTTCCACTTTGATCTCTAGCTCTCCAAACTTCCCCACCTTCCCTATGCTGAATGGCTCTTCCCAAGTTAAGCTCTGACCACGCCATTTCTCCTCTCCAATGGGCTCCAATCCCATCTACCTGTTATATAACTCCCAACAACATGCAGACTGCACTGAGGTCATGTCATTCTCAGCATTTCCCAGCTTGCTCTCCATGGTACGCTCACTACTTGAAGTGGAATCCTGTGAGTTCTTAAAATCCACAGTATTTATTCTGACATTATTGTTCAAGCACTCACCTATTAGAAAGCCCAATGCTGGGTATTCTGGTTTATTAGTCTCTGAGCACAGAAACCAGTTACATCTCCATAAATACTTGGAAAACTGACCAGAGATGTTGCCTCTTTGCTAACCAGGTAGTAGCAGAAAGACTCGCATGAAATGTCCCAGGATGGGACCACCAATTCCTCTCCTGTAAAAGACTGCCATGGAGAACTGGATAAATCCCTAGTCAAACTATTTCTTTACAAGATATTTGTTTCCAGTGTTTAATAAAAACAAGTCTAACCTCAGGAGAGAAGGAGAGAGGAAAAGCAAAAAGGAAGTCACAATTTGAAAAAAAATATAAATAGGAAACATAATTGGTTTAGAAAACTCTTACTTATTTTTAATGCTTCACTGTAGCTTGATCTAGGGTATTTCTGGTTAGTTGCAAGGTAGGAAGCTACAAGCCCAGATGTGTGTTCCTAGATTCAGGTTTAGAGTCTGGGGAATAGGTTAGGTTCACCAGAAGGTTTGCACTTGGTACAACTTTGTTGCAGACAAAGGTATGTAGTCAGGTGTTCTTGGTTTTGAGAAATAGATGACCAATTGAACCAAGCTTGTTTAAGGTATTTGCTATTTAAAGAATCCAAGTTGCTACCACATACTTGCAGACTTCTGGGGTCACAGTGGTAATTCAGAATTCTGTGCACCATTTAAACACCTCAAATCAGAAAAAGCAATGAAGATACAAATGTGAAAAATAAAAATGCCAACCAGCATGTCTATTATCCACCACAAAACAAACCTAATTTCTGAGTATCTTCTTGAAGCTCTGTGGGAGGAAGAAAGATTCTGGTGCACAGAGGATGGTAAACAGAAATTAATTGCACAGTGCCCATTGTGACTATAATTGAAAAATTGCAGATTGCCACTAATACAGTATTTATTTAGTGCACTGTCTTTAGTGGCTCATCTAAAAAACAGCTGGAAAGAAAGAGGAAGAAGGATAAAAAGGAAAGAAAGAAGGTAGATGATAGATAGATAGATAGATAGATAATAGTGATGGACAGACAGGCAGACAGACAAGAGTGTGTGGTTTATGAAGTTATCTTCTACCCTGTTTTCCCATTGGATCCTCATTATTTATATGAAAATCCTCCAACCTGGACTATTTAGGGGTGCTGAACTATTTGGAAAGGTTATTGGACTTAAGAGAGATAGAATGAGTTCTTGGTTATCACAGAGACAGAAGTCAGAGAGGGGAGTGTTTATCCTTGGAATAGCATCTCTCCTGGTCTTGCTAGAAGACCCTATGTAGTTAAAAGCTTTCTTAGAGTAGGTCATGAGGTCAGGATAGTTCAGGAGCACTGTCTCTCCTAGGACGGGTACTGATCCCATTAGAGTTCAACTAGGCATTCCACACCAGCTTACAACCCTGAAGGATGTGGACAGACCCTCACACAGCTGAGCATAATGGTCCCAAAGCTAGGGTTAGCTTATGCTACATCAACCCTTGGTTTCCATGTCCCCCACCAGAAGCCAGACTGTAATGAGCCAGGGTTTCCTGGTGTTCTTTCAGCAGGGTGGGAGCCATCTTGAGAAAATGATGCTCCAGGAGATGTTGATCCCTTCTTACAGAAGACTGGCATTTTACTTTCCCCCCAAAACAGAAAAGACAGATTAGGTGATAAGATGACCAATGTTTCCAGCTCTCAGTAGGTCTGTGCTTTCTGCCCACAGCTCAGGATCCATGATACAAACACCTTCACCATCCAATATGGTTGTACAGAATCAGAACCTTTGAAGTTCCTTCCAAGTCTTCCGATGGCTACTCTCCTTTCAAGTCCTCCTCCTCTCCACTGTGAGGGAGGTGGAGGGAGGCATTGTCACCCTACTCTGTCTGTCTGGAGTCCTGCAGCAGAATACCATAAACTAGGTGATTTATACACAGCCGACCTCTCTTCCTCAGAGTTACTGAAACAGGGAAATCCAAGACCAGATTCTCTGTGGTCCTCTTTAGGACAGTGTCAAGCCCTTTTGTGAGGGAGTCACCTCCATGACTTTGCCAGAATCCTTACATAACACCATCTCATCTGTGGGATTTCAAACAGGAATTATGGGAGCACCTGTTCAGTCTGTGGTAACCTTGTATTGGTGTCTTAATCTCATTATAACTAGTGACCCTAAATTATGTAATGTAAATATCTTACATATCTGAAGGACAGAGGTTTAACCAGGCTTGGCTGAAATCCAGGTGCCCACGAGGCTTCCTACATCTTTTTGGAAGGGCCTAGGGGAAAGCCCATTTTCCTGCTTTTCCTAGAGTTTGAGGCTGTTGTGGGTTTTAGCTCCTAATCTGTATCTGTTTTCCAATTCAGGCACAGCCTGCCCAGTGTGTCTTTTGTCTCATGGACACTGCATCTTCTCCCTGTCCTCTTTCCCAGGTCTGGAGACATTCATGGTTATTTGATAATCCAGATTGTTGTCTGGTGAAGGCTAGCTGATGAACAATAAAAATCTACCCAGACTTAGAACTTCCCCTTGCTTCATAAGTAAGATACTTACATGGCTGGGAGATTAGAAGCTCTTTAGGGAGTCTCAGCTTTGCCTACCACACCTCCTTGTGCAGCGGCTTACTAAATTACTTGTTACCAAGGTCAAAGGGCAAGCTCAGACTCCACTTTCCCTCCTGAGTTAAATGCCTTAGCCTTCTTGCTGTGCTCTATGCCAGGGGCAAGGTGAAGGAGAAAGAAGACACAGCTGGGCAAAGAGAAGAAGTTAGTGAAAACAGAAGCGAGAAGGAGGAGCAGGAGGATGAAGGAGGGTGTCCTTTCACGGAGCTCATTCTGCACAGGTGGCTGTATGACTGACCGCTTGCACCTCGACTTCTATGGAAACATTCCTTCAGCAGTCTGGGCTAGGGTGGACAAGTGCCTTTTTCCTGTTGGGTTTTAGAATGATTTTGTTCTTTGGTTTTACCTCCCTCTTTCTCAAAATGAAACAGAAGGGTGGGGGGAAGAGGAGGGAGCAATTTTGCCAGGCAGGTACTCCCTGTAAGGATCCATCATCCCGTGCCAGGTGGTCCCCAGACTAGCAGGAAAGAGAAAATCACAATAACAGTAATAAACGGGAAAAGAACCCTCCAGGTAAAGACATAACAAGGAGCTGCCGCTGTTTCTGCCAGGGAGGTGGGGAGAGGCAGGAGAGGGACTAGAGAAAGGGTAAGAGAGACAATCGTCCAGAAGCTGCAGATGCCTATCTAACCCCAGTGACTGCTCTCGCTCTGTTTGTGTGTGCATGTGTGCACGTGCCTATGTATGCATGTGGTTTTATTTCTCTCCTTACACAAGTAAAGGAAACGCAACCACACACACCCTTGCTAACGTTTTGTTGTTGTTAAGGACACAGCAGCACATTTGTCAAAAGGTCCAACTGCCACTTGTGATTCCAGAGCTCCGGAAAGGATCCACCCCTACAGTGATTTAGATTAATCACTTCTCATTAAGAGCCAATAAACACCCTGCATTCAGAGTGCTCCTTGCTGCCACAGCCCACTGTCGCCATGTATAATTGCCAAAAGGGAAGGCAGAGGCACACCAGAGAGTTGTCAAATGTAATTTATAGGTTTTTAAGATCTAATCATTTTCTATAATATTAGATTAAATGACAGTCTATATTAAAGAGGAAATTACATTTCACCTTGCTTTATTCCTCCCTTCTCCCTTCCTAACAAGGGTTTTTGAAAGGGTCTAATCCCACAGCAAAGGGCCAGAAAATGTCCTTGCCAATGTACTTGAGAAGAATTGCACTCAGCACATTCCTGCACCCACCAGGTCATCAAAAGAAGCAGAAGAAATAAACAGAAAGTTCTCGTAGCTGATCCACTTGTACTCAGGGGCATCTCCTAACCTGCATTCCCCTACCTTGGCCTGAGTTGGGTCATCTTACTCTGATCGTGTTCACCACAGCTTCTGAGTATTCATTTGTGTGTTTGCAGTGAAAAGGATCAGCCTGGCGTACAGCAGAATCTCATCACTACGGAATTGGAATCAAACAGACCTTGATTTTACAGCTGGACATTATTCAGCCTTGTAGTCAACCAAGTGACTTATATCCATTTATTGTGGTTCTGCCTATGGTGGACACCACCAAGAATACAAAGGTGAGGGAGAACAGTGTAAAAACCCTACTCCATTGCTCACTTAGTTCCTTGACTGCAGAGTTTAAGTTTTTCTCCAAAACCACAGTAGTTTCTAATGCCACTGCCACCACTACTATGTCCTGGGAAAGAAAGAAATAATAATAGATATTTAGAAACTTCCTATTACATGCTGCATTCACAGGTGAACGTAGGGGCCTCTGCTGTCCATCCTTGGCCTCGTTGTGTTTCTGCATAGTTATATGGAATCAAGATACGGATAAGACAGAATCTGCCTGCTTGAGAAGAGGTGTCACCCGGAAGGCAGAGCAAGGATCGAAGACATAAAAACAAGAGAGTGAAGATAGTTGCTGCAGCAGAAAGACGTCCATGATGCCCACAGCACATGGGAGGACCAGTAAGAAAGTAGGCTGCTAAAGTGCTATATTTAACTCATAATGCCAGGCTAGAGAGCACAAATTCCGTAGTAGGGTACTTACAAAATATCTTTCACTAGTTCCAACAGAACTTCCTCTTACCTTGTCCTTGGATCATTGGTGGGAAGTATCACCCAATTCTGTGTCCCAAACGTGCTTCTTTCCCACCTTGCCAAATCACTAGTGAGGTCATTCCTCCCCTAGGGAGAGGAATGACTTCATTCCTCTTTCTACAGTATACTGTGAAGCCCCATCAAGGTCATACCCAAACACCCCCACCACTAAGACAAGGCCATTAATTGTCCATCAGCACTCCTGTTGCTTTTTAGAGCTCTCAGCAGCCTGCTTATGCTACAGTGAAAATGTAACTTCCATGTGTCCGGGAATTTCCCATCATTCTAGTCCATACAGTGTCTAACTGAGTGTCTTTCAAGGGGGGCTCACAAGTCCTATGGCTCCATTCCTGGTACACTGGATCCCAGTGTCTGCCCTCTCTGTAGAACTACTGAATGAGAGGAAGGACAGCCAGATGTGAAGAAAGCTTTTACTACTCCGGTTCACCAGAAATACAACTCATCCTGAATCCAGTGGCCAAATTCTTTATTCAGCTAACCCTAGTCCCAATAAGAGGGAAGGTTGCAACCCACTCAATGCTCTATACAAATACCACACAAAAGTTCTGTTCCTAGGCTAGAGAGATAGGTCAGTTTGCAAAGTAGAGCCTGTGTTCAATTCCCAGTACTTATGTTTTTTTTTTTGTTTTGTTTTGTTTTGTTTTTTTTTAAAAAGGCCAGGCACGGTGGTATGCACTTGTAATTCCCACACTGGAAAGGCAGAAATAGGAGGACCCTTGGGGCTCACTGGCCAGACAGCTAGCCAAATCAGTGATTTCAGGTCTTAGCAAGAGACTAACCCCAAAATTACGTTGTTGGCTTCTGAAGAACAACTTTTTGAGTAATCCTCTGACCCGTTCATATATACACAGACAGACAGACATATGTACTTGAACAAACAATGCACCCTCACACATGTACATCTGCACACTCACAAGAGCACGTGTGTGTGCACACGAGCGCTTGCACACACACACATGCACACACACAACTGCACAAATGTAAAACAAGAATAATAAAATTTCGCTCCTACATACGTAACTAAATGAGTAAAAAGCAGATAAGCAAGTAGATATTCACATTTGTTCATAGAAGCACTGCTTACAAAATATGGTCAAAACATAAGGAAATAACCCAAGTGTTCATTAATGGAGGAATGGCTAAACAAACTGTGGAATACCATGGAACATTATCTAGCCATAAAAAGAAATGGAGTATTGATACATGCTATAATATGGGTGAACCTTAAAAATATTATGAAGAGGAGAACAAGGCAGGCACAGTAGGTCACAGACTATTTATGTGAAGCATCCAGAATAGATAAATGCACGAAGTCAGAACACGGCCGCGGAGCACCAGTGATGGAAAGCACAGAAAATGATAAGTGACTCTCTGATGGGTGTAGACTACAGGGACGAGGTAAAGAAAGGAATTTCAGAAGGAGACAGAGGTGGCAGCTGAATGGCAGTGTGGTGTACCAGGCCTTAGTGTTCACTTTGAGAATGATTCAATGTTTGTCTTATGTTTTAAAAACTAAATAAACCTCGGGTGTAACATGAAGTTAAAGACACAGTTTCCTTGTGACTGGTCTGATAATAAATTCATTGGTTTAAGATGAAAGCCAACAATTTTGATATAGTTGATCTAAGGAGGTATAATGGGCTCAGACCACCATCATCGGGAAACCTGCAAAGCTGTGGGAGCCTCCCAGTCCCTTTGCAGTGAGCCATGATACATGGCTGCTTTCTTCTCACTGTTCCCAAATCCCAGTGCAGGCTCATGCAAACCATAAGTCCCTATCGTAAGCCTCCTTCTTTTTTCCTGAAAGATTAGCATCACGGAGAGGTTTAATTAACAAGCAGAGGCCTCTCTTGCCTCCGAGCTGATCTCCGATGCTCTTCTTTTAAAGAATGGTGCTGTAGCACTTGCTTTATACAGCTTTATGAAGCATGTGTTATAAAAGTATCTCACCCATACGGCTCTTTAATACCATGGCAGCGAGCTCCATTCAATCCCATAAAATCCCAGCAATATTTAAGTGTTAAAGGTGACTTTCACTGTGATATTTATTATTGGATAATGAAAAATGGCATAGATAGCCTTCAAAGCCCCCAAGCAATGGCATAAGCTACGTCTTCTAAGCTTTTAATAATAGGACCATCATATTTCCTGGAAATGGTACAGATCTCCAAAGGTGCCTCCTGAGCTTCCCTCTTGGAAGCTATGAGGGTTCTTTACACGTTTTCTTCTTATTGATTCTATCTCACGCCAGGCAAAGGAAGTTGATTGGTGAAATGTATGGAGCTGCCTTCTCCTCCAGACTGAAGCATGCGATTACTTTGCCTTCCAGATCTGACCAAGAGTTCCATGAGATTCTTGGTTGTTGGGTTGTGTTGCCCCTCGTCCGATCTGCCACAGGGCACAGCTGCTTGGGGAGGAAGGACATGGGGCTTATCTCACACCACCACCAAGGCAGGGATACTGGGATGTAGGGGAGTGTCTAGACACCACTCAGGGGGTGGGAAAGCACAGTCTGAGGCATGGAAAAGCAAGAGTTGGTCAGAGGGTCCTGGGCCTGCGATGAGGCTGGGGCCTTGGAGTTCTCAAGCTCTTGGACATCCAGGTGTCTCTGGGACTTGTGGAAGACCTGAGAACAGAGTCAGGGGACATGTGGAGAAAGGAGAGCTCTGGCTGGTCCCAGCAGAAATAGTCCTTGGCTTGAAGGCAATAGGCTTGGTGGTAGTTGTGTCTGGAAGACTAAGCTGTGACTCTGTAGGTGAAGGCCTTCTCCATGGTTCCCCAAGGTAGACCTCAATGAAAAGAGGTAGTCCATGATTCCAAACAGTTTATTATTGTCATGGCAGAAAATGGATGTGTAAAACCATACCCTATGTCTCAGTGTGGGCCTGAGATTAAATACCTTTTGCAGGAAGGAACATCTGTGAAGGGAAGCTTATTGGCACACCCTCTGGGCCTCTAGGTACTTCATTAGCACGGAGAACTCTGTTTTGAGCCTACATGGCCACTGATCATGTCTCTTTTTCTATTGTCTTGGTCTGAGATACTAGGGATGCCTCATCTACATGTGGAAGAGCTTGGGGCTTGCCCTTATGTGACTGATAGTCACAAATCTATGGGTGGCTGCTATGTGACAGGGGCCTGGTGCCAGGAGCAGGCGAAGGAAGCTCCTACCATTGCTTCCCAGTCTCTGGGGCTTCAAGGCTTTAGTTCAACCTTGCCAGGCTTCCTCACAGTCCACAGCCATGGAGAACATGGTCTGCCCTTGCTCTACTGGAGACCCCAAAGGATCCAATGCAAAAGGCAGTCAGAACCTAGTGCACATGCTCCCTGCGCCCCTGGATTGAGCTCCAGTCCCATTGACTCCTGGTGCTGTTGCTCCACCACAGCTGCTGTGCCCTGTCATCCCGTTTCTCAGTATTTGCCTCCTCTAGACTGTGGCTATCTCTGTAAACAGTTCTGATGTCATTTAGTGTTTTATCCACAGTATCTAGTACAATGTCTGAGACACTGCAGATGCTAAGAGATATCTCAGAGTCTAAAATAGTTAACTACTCTAAGAAAACTCTTACAGAGCAGAAAGGAAAAGCCAAGATGGTGTACTTCAAGTATTTAACTATATAGCGTGTAACATCCCGGTGAAGCCCGGAACACTCTAAAGAGCGTGTTAAGTACCTCGAGCTCCTGGATCTTTCCGTATCCTAAAATAGGATGCAGACCTTAGACCTGCCTTTAGCAACCACACCACCACACTTCTGCCAATCACGAGCGCCACTACTTTGCATGCAGGCAGCAAGGAACAAAGAAATCCAGCTTTCCCTCTGCCTTCCAACTCTGTGAAGAATAGAAGTACATTGCCAGTGTCTCACAGCTCCTTACCAGTGATAACATTTAGGGCACTTCAGCTAGTTAAAACGAGCAAGATTTTCAGCTTCAACATCTATCACGATGGGTCAGTTTCTTCAGCGCATTAGGAGGTTGATAAGTACAGCAGATGAAGATGTGGCACTGGAGAAACACTGCTCACATAAGAACCAAGACACCACGTTAACCATCCTCCTCAGAACAGCTTTGACTTCCCGCTTCTCTGACAGAGGTAGTGGGCCCAATTATCCCCTTTTGTAAGTTCACGATACAATAGGTTTGCCTATACCGAGAAGATCTGTGTCTTCCTCCACCCCCCCCCAACCCCTCAAACCTACATTTTAGGCTTTCTGAACATGACCAAACTATTCATAACATGGCCCTGAAGTAATTAGCTTCAGCTGTGGAATGATGAGCTGCTTTCTTTCACGCTTGCTTCATAGTTTGAAGAATAGAAATGAACTCAGTTGAGCTGTTCTCCTTTATTCATACGCGTAGTTATCACCTGTGCTACCTTACATGTTAACACAAATTTACTTCCTTCTCTTGATGTCCTACCTAGCTTAAGATAACATCAAAGGGAAACAAGGAAATATCTGAGGCTGGTGGTTACTTGTACTCAGGCTGTAGGAGCAGGCACATTAGAAGAAGAAACATACATATATACATACATATACGTGTATGTGTGTGTAATAACAGTTAATGAAAAAGAGGATTCACAAGGAGAGTCATATAGGAGAGATGTAGAGAGAATATACATGCACAGAAGGGAGAAATGACATAATTATATTATAATCTCAGAAACTAAATGAAATCGATGTGTTTTTAAGGGTGAACACAATTCTTAATCTAGACACAAGGAAAAAAAAAAAATGGAAGGAGCGTCAAAATTAGTTCCAGCATCACAACTGAATGAAAACCATAAGGATCACAGACATAAAAGAAATTAAAAGGGCCAACTTAAGCCTACGGAGAGAAAAGACAGAACAAAGCCTTTCAAATACGCCCTCAAATCACTGAAGACCCTGTGAGAAGGCAGCTCTATTCAGTCCGTGTGCTAGTTGCTTTCACTGTTGCTGCAAAATAATACTTAGCCAAAGGAACTTGAGGAAGGGGGAGCTTGCTCTGGCAAGTCTCTGAGGGAAGCTGGGGAGACAGTCTGTCACAGAGAGGGAGACAGAGTGACAGGAACTTGAATCAACTGATCACATCCGGAGGCAGGAGCAGGGAGAGATGAATACCAGCTACCAGCATGCTCTCCCTTTTTATTTACCCTGGGACCCAAACCCACAGAATGGTTCCATCCATGTTCAAGGTTCACTTAAACTTTTCTGAGAAGACACGAACATACCCAGAGATTTGTTTCCACCAAATACATCAAATTAAACCAATCAAGTTGATGATAAAGAGTAATTGTCACAATGTCAATGCTGCTGGCTAGGAACCATCTGTGAGAGCCACTGTGCAGCAGAATGCTCAACTTAATCAGGTGACTAAATATTTAGGAATCGCTTTAAGGCCAACTTGCTTAATAACATGGGTAGGCTCTATCTCCCTAAACCTAAATGGGAATAATAATTATTATTAGACATATATTATTATATATGAAAATTCTAATGAATAGTAATTATTATATTTGTACCTTTACTTGCTTTAATAAAGGATGAAAGAGCTAACATATATAAGGTTAAACGCACACCCACACACACACACACACACACACTCACAACTACTGAACTTTTCCCTGGGATGTGACGTCACCATAAATCAAAGGCCAGTTTTGCTTACAATTCAGGCTAATCACAGATCTGCATCCTGGGTCTGCTCTGAGTTGCTCTCTTCTGACCTTTCACCTTGGGTACACAATTGTCTTGCAAATACAATTATTCTGAATACATTTGTTGAAACATGCAGCAAACCAGAGAGCAGGGTTGAAGGTATACCTTCGATGGGGGACAAAGCAAGGCAGTAAAATGGGCTTGTCCTCAAAAGACTGTCCATTGATGAGGCTAAAAGCAAGGCTCAGCAGGTAAGAGAGCCACTGCACCTGCGAATGACTTGAGATCAGTACCCAGCACTCACAAGCAGGATGTGCATAGCCACCTGTCACTCCAACTCCAAGGTCTCCTATGCCCTCTTCCAGCCTTTGCCAGTCATGTGCACAAATCAACCCCACAGGGAATGTGTCTAGTATACTATAAACATAATGACAGATTAGTGAAAAGTAAGGTTGCAGTTATCTGTACATAGTTAAGATGAACTAAACGTGAAATATAGTGCTTACGTCCACTTGAAATGTCTGGAGTTGGTATGCAGAAACAATTACTCCTCTGTAGACAAGCATGTCAGGAAAGCAGCCTTCAGAATGATATCCAGCATCACATACATGTTCCTGATGCAAAAATTACTTTTCTGAATTAATGTTTAGGTATGATATTTCTAGAGACCGCTAAGGAAACAGTCAGTTACCTATCAGCTCTTTGGTTTCAACCTTAATATGCACAGAAGTCACCTGAAAAGCGGGGCAGGCTATTCAAAATCACTGTCATGTGATCCATAGATGGTACATGCTTTCTGATGAGAGCAGAAACCTGCTCTCCCCAGCCCATTCCCTGACTCAATAACAATTTCACAGTCTAAGTCAGAGGAATAGAAGGGTGCTCTCTGAGCCTCTGGTGCTAGCCTTCCTATCCTGTTCAGACAGAAATCTCTAGAAGCTTTTTCTTCTAGCACCAGTGTACAAAACCAGATTCATTATTTGCAACTGAAGAGCATCCACACTGATGTCCTCTAAAATAATCAAAATCATATTATTCCTTGTGCTTGCTGCCCCAGCTATATGCTAAGAATGTCTATGACATGTGCAGCTTCATTTCACCCTCTCATAGATTCTGTAATTCAATCTCTGTCAACTACAGCTTCAGAATAACATTCAGACTTACTGAGGAACATAGACAAAACCACACAGCAAGTGATAATGCCACAGAAACTAACATCAGATGTTTCTAACCCAAGACCTGAGGATGGCTACCCTGAAATTGCAACGTTCTTTCAAAAGTATCCAAGGCAGTGTCTCTCACGAGCTGTAGTTAGTAGCCACACCTGGCTCATTTCAAATGGTGGCTTTTGAGGAGGACCTTGAACCAGAGAGGAAGTTAGTAAAGAACTGAGCAGAAGGTTTCTACAAAGACAAGGAGTAGTGGCAAATAGGAAAGCATTTTGTCTCAGCTTTCTGCTGGCTGTTTTCTGCTCACTGCTTAATTTCTGCACAATTTCCCTTGGACTCCAGTTATATTTTTTGCAGCCTCTGAATTTTGAATTAATTCTACCTATGAAAACCTTACTAGCTGAAGTGAAATGGGCTTGCCCAGCTTAAACACACACACACACACACACACACACACACACACACACACACACACACACACGGGGGGGGGGGAGGAAACATTTGTACACTGAATTGTATTCCTCAATTAGCCTATGCCAGCTTTGCTCTACACAGATATTCAACGTGCACATGAAAGTTTTTCCCGTTCTCTATTCTCTGTCAAATGGATAATGATCTGCAGCTGATGAGTGAACTACACCAAGGAGCTGAGAAATTCAGTTTTTCTTACTCTGTTCTCTGCCCATGCAGAAACTCAAGCCCTCCAAAATCTATAGACAAAAATGTTTATGGACAGAATGCTACTTTAAACGTGTTCTTCCTTCTGCACAAAAAACTCCAATGAGCAAAGATACAAAAACTAGAAGTCTACATCAGATTTCTGCTCTCTCGTTCTCTTGTGAGAACACCCATACACCAGAGCAGCTCTAGTTCTCTCTTATCTACCCTGGATTAAGGAAAATTAAAATATTAGCTACAAGAATTCCAAAAGATGGGGTATCAAGCTGCTTCAAAAGTAGAAAGAAGAAGTGAATTTTAATTCTTTTCTTAGTATTATATTTTCTTCGTCGGTGTCCCTTCTCTGGTAATGTGTTGCATTTTAACAAGGAAATAAAATTCAGATCACCTATCATCCTCTTGGGTTGCCTACTCAAACCAAAAGCCTAGTTTGCCAGGCTCAAATGACTTGTCAACCGAATTTTCATTCCTTAATGGCATTTAAGTGAAGACCTCTTTGCCAGCCGTATCTCTCCAATGATGCTCAGGTGCAAGCCTGTTACCTGTGAGAAACACTACAATCTAAAAGCAAAACAAACATAACATTTTTTCCTTTTATTGAAAATAGATTTTTTTCTCGACTAATACATCTTGATTATGGTTTCCCCTCCCCCCCCACCTCCCTTCTCTTTCTGGATCCAATCCTTTTGTGTCTCTCATTAGAAAACAAACCTGCTTTTAAGGGATAATAAAATGATGAAATATAATAAGAGAAAACAAAAATTAACATGTCAGCATTGTATAAAGCAAACCAAAGGAAGGGACAGACTCGAGGGAGGGTACAAAACCAGACCCACTTGTTCAAACACTGGGGAATCCTATAAAAACCCTGAACTAGAAGTCATAATGTATACACAGAGGACCTGGTGCAGACCCAGGCAGGCCCTGCGCATGCTGCCTCAGTCGCTGTGAGTTTATAGGAGGTTTTCTCATGCTGCTTTAGAAGACCTTGCTTTCTTGGTGTCCTTCATCATCTTGGGTTCTTATACTTCTGCTTCCTCTTCCAAGGATGCCCTAAGCTCTGAAGGGAGGGATTTGATGAAGACATCCCATTTGGGGCTGAGTGTTCCAAGGTCTCTCACTCTCTGCATGATGTCTGCTTTGGGCCTCCATATTTGCTTCCATCTGCAGCAAGAGGAAACTTCTCTGATGATGGCTAAAAAAAGGCATTGATCTATGTGTATATATGTGCAGAATATACAGTTTTTCTTTTCTTTCTGTCTTCTTCTTCTTCTTCTTCTTCTTCTTCTTCTTCTTCTTCTTCTTCTTCTTCTATTTATTTTTTATCAGTACTATTTGGTTTTATTCTAGGCTAACTAGACTCAGGTTCTTGGTCACCCAAACAGTGTCTGGTACGAGTTCCATCTCATGGAGGAGGCCTTAAGTCAAATCAGCTCTTGGTTGGTTACTCCCACAAACTTTATTCCACCATTTCCATTCCTATCTATCTATCTATCTATCTATCTATCAGGTAGTACACCACTGTAGAAAAAGGGTTTGTACCTGGCTTGGTTTTACATTTCTCTTTTGGTAGCCTTCAGAGTACCTTCCTATACCAAAGCTGCTGGATCCTAGGGGTAAAGGCCCTATGGAGGCACCAGCTTGATAGTGCCATGCTTAATGAGTTGCTTAAAGCAATGGGACCTTGCTGTCAGTTTGTGGAGAGCAACCTATAGAGGTCATTTTGTTTGTTTGTTTGTTTGTTTGTTTAAAACATAGCAATTTTAAATAAAGCTAGCTTTTAATTTTTTGCATCTGGAGCCAGATGGGAACTATACATACTGAAGGGCTCTATTGATATTTAAACATTTTTAAAAACAATTTTAGCTGCTACTGTCCAAACTTGGTTGTCATCATATGGCTGTCTTAAGCAGTGTGTGACTACAAACTATGACAAGAGAAAGCACTTAGTTTTTCTTTTATTCTAGAGGGCAGTCTTTTTTTTCCTTCCAATTAGCTTGATTTAGGTTAGGTTACTATTAGCATGAACTGTACTCTTTGACAATGTAATATTTATTGGATGGTTTGAAGGAGAAGAGGCTGGCAACGAGACTGGGAGGTCAGCAGTCTGTGACTAAATACCTCCCCTAGTCATTCCACTGTGTATAATCAATACTGTGGTAATGGAGGACACGCTGGGCTTGAAATATGCTGAGCTGCTTGATAACCTCTAAGAAAAGGCAAATCTAATGTGAATTCATTCACTTTCTCAATGATATTCCTCAGGAAGAGGTTCTCTCTCCTAAACTCTCTACTCATAAACCCATTAGGCATGCATGGGCCAAAGAAAAGGAAGCTGCTCTGCACCTAACCTCATGCTTACCTCGTGGGGCAGGCCTCTAGTTGTGTCTTCAGTGTCTGGTTTCCTGAAGATGATGTCAAGCAAATCAATCCATTTGGCAGCTCAGTTCTCAACAGAACCAATTCTTGATAAATACTCCCATGTCAATAGCCTTGACCGTTTCTAAAATCACCTGCATGGCTCTTTGTCCATTTTCATGCCAAATTGAGTGGCCATTTGATAACAGAGACTGGCTCCACAGGCCCTTGAGCTGGTCTCCTTCATCTTGCCTCATGCATCCACATCTGAATTTATCGGCAGTGAGCCACTAACAAGGTGAAACTCTTACTTTCTTACTTTGATTTTACTCTTTGCAATTGCCTTTGAACACTATATAACTGTGTGTATAAACACAAAATTTAGAGTGAGGCACAGATATATCCCTTGGAAGGATGAAGGACCTAAGCAATCAACACAGAATCAGGGAGGCTTCAGTGTCCAGGGAACCTCATCAGACAGACAGTTGGACAATGTGTAGCTGAGAAAAGCATAAAGATTATATGTGTGTTACTTATCTCTCAGTCCCAGCCCCCTAAAATCTTATGTTTTTATCTTAACAAAGTTCTAATGTCTAGACAGGGTTGGCTTTGTACTTTGAACCCACATCCCCAAGATCTTCATCTTTTTTCTGTTGTCATAGAAAAGTGCTGTGACCAGGAGATTTATAAAAGAACACATTTAACTGGGGGCTCATGACTCCAGAAGGTTGTGTCCCTGACCATCATGGTGGGAGCTTGGCAGTAGGCATGCAGGCATGGCACTGGAGCAGTAGCTGAGAGATTACATCTTATTTAAATGCAGGAGGCAAAAAGTTAGCAAACCAACTGGGAATGGTGTGGGATTCTGAAACCTCCAAGCTGACTCCCATTGACATGATTCCTCCAACAAGGCTACACCTCCTAGTCCTTCTCAAACAGGTCAACCAACTTCAGAGCAAGCATTCAAATATATGAGCCTACTAAGGACATTCTTACTCAAGCCACCAAGGCTTGTAAAACTGTAATTCTAATGTTAAATCATGAGTTTGATCCCTGAGTTTATGAAATAGCCCAACAATTGAAGTCAGACTGCCCATTCATGAAGATACTGAACTTCTGCATTCAGCTTCTTTGCTCTTAGATTCAATGCGTCTCCCGTGAAAAGGAAGATATGAAGATCTTCTCTTCTAACCCCTGTATTCCCAGACACTTCTTTTACTCTAGGAGGAAAATCCTCTCGTTATTATTCCTAGAGAACATGGTACTGTCCCCTCCAATATAAAAAATATAATTATGGACCTTTCTGTTTTCCCTTGACATAGAATCTTATTTGTTCAGTGTGAACCTGAATCCAACAGCGCCTTCTTTTGACTAACTATACCCCCTCTCCCTTCTTTCATATTAGAATGAGAGCAGTGTCTAGCTTAGAAGATGTATCACTGCTAACTTTAATAGGACATCTCTCTTCTTTTTCTAGAACAAGAGCTCAAGGTCTTGCACCATGGATGGTGACACCCAATGACCACTCCGCTCAACATGGAGCCATCTCCCCAATTATCTGCATTCTGATTACTTTTGCTCTTCTGTATTTACAAAGAAAATGAACAACCTGGAAGCTCAGACCTAGAAGATCACTTATTTCTACAAAACTTTAGGAATCCTACCAAGAAAACATGAACCTATTAACTCCACACAAAGAGAAGTATTCTCTAATGCCCCTGCTCCCTTGAGCCATATGTGATAGAATCTGATACAAGCCAAGAGAAAAAAGATGGTGTCAATTAACTTCTCACCCATGTAGAGGTTGTGGGCAAGGCAAAAATAAGCACTGGAATATGTGAACACTCTCAGAGTTTCTGGTTTTTCATGAGATCATGCACTCAGCAAGGCATTTCACATGCAGACAACTTCATGCCACAGCAAGAAGAGGCTTTGCATGTTTGTGAAGAGGTCCAAATGCCCCATTGCCATGTCAAAGCTTCTGTGACAGGCTGACTATGCCAATGCTGTAGCAAACAATTTTATTTTTTGCTATTAACAGAAAAATATGTTCCCAGCATAGCCACATATAGTATATTGAAGATGTAGAGAATGTGAAGCAGACATGGGTGGATCTGCTGGAAGCCACCAAACAATAGGTGAAGATAAATACAACTCTCCCAAGAAAAACGAAGTATCAAACACATTGGCTTTCCTGCAGGTGTCTTCAACAGCCCCATGCTCTCTCCTAAAACCAATAGTAGTTGCCATCACCACCAACAGCTGACCTTTATTGTCCTTATGTGTTTGACAGACACTGTGCTAAGCACTTTTGGGGACTGTCTTATTTAATAACCAACAAGGTCACAATTAAAACCACCCCATTTTATAGGCAAACTAATCAATGAATCCAAGGTACATATCCAAAATAACTGTCAATAAGTGGCAGAGTCAGGACTAGAACTCAGGTCTTCATGCAGCTAGAGTAGGAGTTCAAAATATCATGCCAAATGGCCGAAAAATGCCACCTATGTGAGTGAAAACTCATTCATTCATACAGAATTCTGAACTGCTCAGTAAGCCACTTCAATATGACCAATGTGCCAAGTATGTGTAGAGCAAAAATTTTTAAGACAATTTTGCTATGTGCCTACATGCATAATCTCATGAAAAATTATATTTAACAAAAAACTATTTTCCCTAATTTTTAATTAGATATGACTCTACATTAAAGATTAAAATAAAACTGCTATATGAGTAAACATACTACATAACACACATAAATCAGTATACACAACATGGCAAGCTTTTATAGGTGTATTTGCCTGTGTATTCATGTCTGCAATGAGGACAAGACACATAAGCAACAGCTCAGAAATACCCTTTATCTCCCCTGTCCCAAAAGTAGCCGCCTGTCTCCTCCAATTAAGATTGATTCCTTTTGACTATTTTAAATTGTTGTCACTTTTTTTATTGTCTCAATCTGACTCTGACATTTCACAGCTCAGTATTCTATGAGAATAGCACACTGTGTTGCTTACATAATACCAGTCATTCACTCACTCAGTAATGGGTGGAATTCCATATAAAAATTCCATGACCTATTTGTACATTGCTGCTGATTGGCATTTAGGCTGTTTCTGGATTGTGAACTGTATTCCCACCAATATTTTTCCACATGTCTTTCAGTGAACCTAAGCAAGCATTTCAGTACGATGTTTACTTCAGAGCAGACCTGTTGAGTCTTAAGACGTGTGTCTATTAAGATTTGCTAAAACTATTGCTTTTCCAAAGAATTTCAAGCAATTTACATTGCCCTTAGCATCATTTCAAGATATCTGTCATGACATAACCTTGCAGTGCTTGGCACAACACAAAATTTGACCATTAATTATTAGGGTCAGTATAGATTTTTAAAAGGACACTTTATCTGATTTTAGTCCTTCATGTAGTTTCTCTATTTTAGCTAATGTGTCTCAGAATATTTCCTTTGTAGTTCTGATACTAATGAAATACGATAGTTTTCATATCTACTATCTATTTATATCCCTCCTTTCAGGAAAAGAAGTGTTAAATTCCTGTCCTAGTTTGCTTTTTGTTGTTGTAATAAATACTATGACCAAAGCAACATGAGGGAGGAACCGGTTTACTGTGCTCATATGTCCTGATATCACTGGAGGAAGCCAAGGCAAAACCTCAAGCAATGCCTGGAGGTAGGAACTGAAGCAGAGACCATAGAGGAGAGCTGCTTACAGACTTGCTTCAGCCTGCTTTCTCATACAGCCCAGGCCCACCTACCCAAGGGAGACACTGCTCACAGTGTGCTGGGCCCTCCCATATCAACAATTAATCAAGAAGATGCCTCACAGGTTTGCCTAAAGTCCATCTAATGGAGGCAATTCCTCAAGAGGCATTCTCTTTTCCCAAGTGACTCTAGTTCATGTCAAGTTGACAAAAAACTAACGAGCACAGCCCCCTTTGCTCCTTCTAGTTTCAACTCCAGTCTTTTTCTTAGTGAAGTCCCTGACAGAGTCTGGGAATAAGTCTTTGGGAGATGTACAGCCTGCAGCTCTTTTCCCTTCCTACTTACATAGCTCTTGTTGAGCAGCTCCTCCTGTGTCTGAAGCCTAGTGTGTCAATCTTTCCTTCACAGTCACACTCTTCGTGGTGCATGCAAGGAACATGCCCATGTAACAGTCAAAAAAGATACTATCTTGTGCTTTTGCTGAGAAGCTTTGTGCACTCGGCTCTCATGTTTGTGTCTGCAATCTATCAGGAATGAGTTTTAAGGAGAGTGAGAAAAGCCAAGATTCCTTTTTTAATACTAGGGTGTTCAATAGGCAAGGCTGTGAGTTTAACAAAGCACACTTATCTCTGCTTTTCAGTGTTTTACTTTGTTATAAATCCCCTTTTGAATTTTATTATTTTTCCTGGATTGTTTTTCTGTCTTGTACTAATACCATCTTATCTTAATTACTGAAGCTATATGGAAGATATTATATCTAGTGTATCATTTTTCTAAGTTTCCTTTAAATGTAGTCTTATCTCTGGCTTGAGTTGTAGTTCAATGACAGAGTGTGTTCTTAGCATTCTATAGTGCCTGTGTTCAATCTCAAGCTGCAAAATACAAACAAAAGTATTTCCCTAACTATTCGAGTTTTTGTTTTGCCTTTTGATTTCTGTCTTTTGTCTTTTTTTTTTTTTTCTTTTATGGAGAGAGGTGGTATGCTTGTTTTGTTCCTAGACTGTATAGTTCAAGTTAGTCTCCAAGTCACAGTTCTTCTACTTCAGCCTTCATAGTGCTGGGGCTACCAGCGTGCCACATTGCTCAACCATCATTATATTTCTTTATGAATTATATTTATATGTCTCTAAAAATTTTAGAATTAACTTACAAATTTCATAGGCAAAGCTAACATGCTAGCATATCCTTGTAATTTCAGGACTTGGGAAGCAGAAGCATTTGTGTCTCTATGAGTTTAAGCCTAGCCTGTTCTAAATATCAAGTTCAAGGCCAACCAGACCTTCAGAAGGAGATCTTGTCGCAAAACCAACAAACAAAATTTCAAAGTCAAATCCACTGAACTTAGATTGGGTTTGTTTCTAATCAACAGATACGACTTGGGAAAAATTAATCCCCAATATTAAGCCTCTAAACATGGTTCTATCTCTCCTATATCTGTGAAGAGGCCTCACTCATCATTTTCTATTTATTTGTGTGTGTGTGTGTGTGTGTGTGTGTGTGTGTACGTGTGTGCGTCCAGCATAGAAATGTTTATTGTCCTTTGGGACTGTAGCCTGTAGTCTGTAACCTGGTCATGTTCACACATTAACTCCAAGGGTCACCTCCTAGAAGCTCTTTGACTTCACACACCAGATTACCATAATTTTCTCTCTCATTTACATTATAAGAATAACTTATATTTTACATTCTGAATGATCAGATAACCTGACATTCTTGAACTAAAGGCAACTTTGGTAAAATATATATTTTCATCTATTGTTGGATTTACCTAGGCAAGGGGTACATAGCTATAACCCTAACATTTAAGAGGCAGAGGAAGGAACATCAAGGGGTTCAAGGGCAGCCTCAGCTCCATAGTGAATTTGAGGCTAGTCTGGGTTCCATGATACTCAGTCTCAAGATATGCAGAATATTAAGATTATAAATGTAAAATTATCTTAAACATTTGTTGTATTTAACTTGCTATGGTTTTGTTAAAGATGGTTGATATATGCCAATAAAGGGATTAATCTAATTTCCTATCCTGGAATGTCATTCTGAGGTTTCGTGTTAAGGCTGTGCTATCCTTACGAACCTGTAACAGTTCTTCTCAGTCCTCTGGAGGAATTGCTTCAGTGCCTATGGCACTTTACCTTTTATATTTAGAAGATGATACCATTGGGTCTTGTGATTTCTTCTTGGGAGGACTTTTAATTACATTATTTAATAAATACTGAGCTCCAAATTGTAATATTCCCAAATATTTCAGCAGCTCCTCTAGGAAGCTATGGTGTCTAGCTTTTAAGGTTTGTGGAAAATGCTGAGCAGAGTTTCTTTCATTAATGCCCATCAATTTGTCACCACCATGGTTTCCGACCTTTAAACCAAATCTCCTTGACACTCACCCTATCTGTTGAGCTGTCTTTCCAGTAAACATAAAATGCTTACTAAAAAGCATGGAGTAGGGAAAGGTAATGGAAGGGAAGGAACAATATTTATTCTTGTAGCTGAGAAATATATCAAGGACTTAACAGAAAGAGTAATTTATTAACTAAAAGCTAAATTCAGATTCACTATACAACACATATAAACAAGCAACTAAGGCTTTGTTTCCCCAGCAGAGATTTAGAAACCTTTTGGTAATTCACATCAGGACCAAAGCAAGAAGAGAAAGGCTTGGATTTGGAATTTCAAGTTACAATCATCTTTACATCTCCACAGTCTAGACCTACCCAGAGATTGCAGGGGTTCTCGGTTTGAAAAGAGTCAAAAGCCCAAAACATGTGTTAGGTAGAAGCGAGAAGAGTTGCCAGTCTGAGCATGAGAAGGAGTACCCAAAGGAAAGATCCATAAGCAGGTGCCATTGCATGCCTCTGCAGATGGTGGGTAAAGTGGGTGTCTGTGAGAAAATGAAAACATATGCAAGGTCTGTACAAACAGGAGCAAAGTCACTTTCAGAGTCAGCCACCTCTGAATGGACACTCAGCAATGGCCCAACATGGAAGAAAAAGAAAAAGTCAGATTCTCCCAGTTTTGCCTGATCAGATAGAATAGGAAGTGTCACACAAAAAATATTAACCAATAATTCTAATGATAATGGCTCAAGCTCCCAATGCTTTCTTTTAATTTTCAGTATATCCATAAATAATATGTATAATATATGTATATATTTAATGCATATTGAATATATTCAGTATGACTTGTCATTCATTCCCTAAGTATTATGTTGCAAGGTAAATTCTTGCCCAAATATCTTATTGTCCTCTGCTTTGGAACAGTTGGATACAAAAACCACTGAGAAATTAACTTCCTAAACCAGCTTTTGGTGAAAGCATTTCCTTGACAAAGCATCCAAGACAGCTTGTCTTTTGTTGACACTCTTGTTTCTCAGTGGTAATTCTATCCAAAGGATGAGAGGAGCTCCCAATCAGATGCTCTCGGGGTCTTTTAGGAATTGCCCCATAGTATAAAGGACAACAACATGGAATTCTAATGGCTCTCCTGCATCAACCGTGCCTGCCTTCTCACTTTGTAATTGCTTATTGATTTCTGCTTAGTTGAAATTAGTATCAACCCAGTGCCAAGCACTGTGTTAGGTACCAGGGAGCCTGGACAGATAATACATGGCTCTTGCCCTGGGACATTCATTGTTTAGCAGGAGAGACAGGGAAATAAATGGCCAAAGTGCAAGGAGATGCATACTAGAAGAGAAGATAAACAGGGCTCTGTGAAAGCACCAAGGAGGGGACGATCAATCCCAGCATAAATGTCTCCTTATTCCCAAACCCCAGCAGTAGGAACAGGACTCTGGATGCTAGCACACTGTGCTAGAAGTAGACTATCTGCTGGCACAGCTGGAAGCCATTAGTCCTGCTGCAGCAACAGGAGAAGCCAGGAGAAAGCAGAACACAGAAGTTGAGTCCAGGATGGGGCATCCAAGCCCCAGTGCCATCTGGACCAAAGAAAGAAAATCTCAGAAGCTGGGATAGAGCCTGAAGCAAAGACCCTCTTCATCAGTTAGCTCTTCACAGGCCTTGCCCGGGGCCAACTTGAGAACCATTGGCAGGCGGCTGAGATCCAGTTCTCTTGGAACTGCCTTGGACACCTGCATCACAGCTGACCCTTGAGGCAGGTGGAAGAATGCTGGGCTCTAGAGCACACAAGACCTTATGCCAGGCACAGTGCCATGCATGAAAATGGGAGAGCTCTGTGCCAGCTACAAAAGAACTAGCCATGCTTACATAGATAGAAACATTCCAAGGTAATGTGTAAGTGAACGTGCTAGCGAATAGGAGGAAGGCTGGGGCTGGGTGATCAGAGGGAGCTTTTGGAAGAGGCAGACAGGGCACAGAGCCTCAAAGATGATTAGAATACAAGTCAGATAAGAAAAACAGAGGGGCAGCGTTCTAGAAGACATCAGGGGCTTAAACTCTGTAACTACCAAAGGAATCAAAACAAAATGCAAGAATGTGAAAAAACAAGGCAAGAGAAAGGAGCTGATGCAGACAGTGAAGAGTCCCTGGGAGAATTATGAGCAGGTTAAGGTTAAAGCAAATATTCTCATGTAACATCCCCTTACCCACTCCCCAAAAGCATCCCTCCCTGGCCAGCGAAGCCTGTTCAATTGGAAGATGTCAAAGCAGCCTAGTTCCAGGTTATAAATTTACCTGCCAGCTACTGGGAGCCATGTCAGCTGGAGAAGCTCTGGTCTCTCCACTCTATTTATTTTCCAGTCAAAAATTTAAGGCACTAACCACAGTAGAGAAAGAGGCAAGCTGAGGTAGATTGTGCTCCTTCCTGATGCATAGAGAGTACTGAAATTACAGAAAATACATTAAACTACTGCAAAATTTAAAGGCAATACCAGAGTCTAGAAACCCTGCCAATCAGTTATCCCATACCACCAGGTCAAATGTCTACTACTTGGCTGGCTTCCAACCTCACTGGCACCTGAAGGCAACCCACCACACACTGCTGTGCCCTGTAATTAACAGTAGAAGCACACTCAAACACTGCCAAAAGAGAGGCCAAACATGAGGAGAAGCATCATTTGAAAATGGCCTTTACTGTGACAAGGTGAAGAAAGTAATATAAATTGGCCATTTTGTGAGTGACCTTCAGTAAGCTGTCTTATGGTAAGCAAGAACTGACTACCCATTCCTACTACCTAATTAGCCATGAGGGTAGACCATCCGTCTGCGATTTAGAAGCACTGTCCTTCCAAAGCTGAAGCATAACCTGGCCATTCTAGACTAGGAAGAAACATCATATCCATTCTTGACTCTAATAGCTAATGATGCTTTGCCTAATGGTGGATGTAGGTGTCCTAAACTTTCAGTCATGCCGAAAAAGATGCTATAAAACACTCAACATCAGTTATCCCCATGAGTAAGACATCTTGGATCTGGTAGCACACTCTTCTAATGAATTAAATGTAAAGTTTTCTGGCATCCAAATTAACACCTGTATTTTCTTAAATGTCTTAATTTTGAAAGGCAAGTCTAATTACAAGGGCAATACATAAAAAACCCACACTGGACAAATTATAGCTCATTCCTTTTGCATATAACATTTATCGTATTTGTGAAAGTCAGAGAACAGCATGCTGACGCCATACTTACCTTCTACCATGTAGGTTACCAGGACCAAATTCAGAGTCATTGGGATGGATGACAGGGACCTTCTCTCCCACTGAATAATTTCTCTTGCTCATTGTCTTTTGAGGTGACCTGTGCTGGCTTCCTCTAACCATTCATGGTAGACTTACTCTAACTATTCATGGTGGACTTAATCTCTCTTCCCTCTGAGTCACCAAACCCACTAGGTTCATTATAATATGTGTCCGTAGGCAAAAGCTACATCTCGACCATCATCGTACCAACTAAGCATCAGTATCAACTGAGCACAGAGTGAATATACATTGCCTCATCCCTCTTGGGAGCCACATATCATACCACTGCTTGAGCATGCCTTCATGATAGCAAATATCTAGGGTACAAATGGCACTGAATATTCTGTGTTGAAATAACATCCTCACTTCAATTAGCCTAGTGGTTCTTGATACTGGAAATACATGATCATCTCAAAAGCTTTATAACTATAGCTGAACAGGCAGATATACAAACACAAACAGGGAAATTCCACAAAGTCCTACAGCTATATGAAGAACTACAACAGATTAGTAGCTTCTAAGAGAGGGAGAATGAGTTTCCTCCAGGAACTAACTCCAACACAGGATGTCTAGTCCTAAGTGATTGTATATACATGTGTGTGCGTTCACATGTATACATGTGTGTAACAAAAATAAATAAGAAGTAGTCATGAATTTGGGAGGGAAGGATGCATATCACATGTATATACTCATGTGTGTATGTGTGTAACATGTATACATGAATACACACACATATGCATATATAACCCATTGAGTCCTTTTCCACTCCTGTTAGATCTGAGAGATTGTACATACACACTGCTACATCTGGAACAGTGATTCTGGGCACTCAAACTCAAGTCTTCATATGTTCAAGCTCTTCCCTCACTGGGCCATCTCCTCAGCACAAACCCAGGACATGTTCAAATCTTCCAGCTGTGACTGCTTTACACCTAATACATTTTTATTAGATCACACACACACACACACACACACACACACACATACAAATCGAACATTTACTGTAACAATTAATAGAAATTTATTCTTAAAACAATTTGACTATACGTATATTTTATCATTGATTGTAGACAGAAAAATGCATACTAGTGAGATGTGTTTGGATGTGTTTGTTTATTTTTACAAGAAATATAACCTTGGCTAAATATTTGATCTTGAAGGCTACATGGCAGCTTCATTCAACATTTTTCAGTGTTGATTCCAATTTTGATTTTATAAACATCAATGTTGAAAGAGTAACTTTAAGTAAACAAGTAATACAAATGACAGCAATAATTTTAGGGCCATTCAGGAACTGTTTCAAAATTCTTTCCTAATCCCAATCCAAAGTTCATTTAAAAATTTTTATGAAGTGTGTCAGCAACTCAAACAGCAGTTTTAAAAATCAAACATGCTAGCACAATCCAATACAAAGACATACTAACTTGATAGCTTAGTATGAGCAACGATAGTAGGAAAAGACCGAACCCATGTCTTCATCATTAAATCATTATATTTCAATAAAAGTAGACAATACATGTACAGTAAACACACTGGAATTCGTGACATTCAATGGTCTTAAATCTGACCGAAGCGTGTAAGTCCCTTCTGCTAGTGTTGCATGGTGTGACAACATACACAGTATAAAGTATGTTGCAAGGAAGACTTGTAGTGCATGCTTGATTCTGAATTGAGTCTGTGACCTACATGGAGAAATGTCAGCTAAGAACAAATTTCCCAACTCTCAGAGTCATTATGTGATCTAGTTTGGAGCAGCAGCCCACAGAAGCTGTGTGGGCTAATCAGCATCTCCAGCCTTCTCCAGACTACAGTGTCACAACAGGGAGGGCAAGAAAAAAGAGGCATGAGATAGGCAGGATCTGAGATTCTGGATTGACTTAATGTCCTTATATTATCTAAAACAATCAACTCATTTACAGCTATATGGTTTCAAGAGGTGAGGCTAGAATTCTAGCTAGCATTTCAGGTGAGAGCAGATATTGGAGGGTCAGGAAGACATCTTGGAACATTTATGCTAAATGTTGAAACTGAAGTATGCTTTTGCTGGATGGAATGAGCACTTGCCAATGAGTCAAGGCACAAAGGCAGGAAGGATGGAAAATAAGGAAAATGATAAACTTACATCGTTTATCTCATGTGATGTTCAAAAGATCCCATGAGGCAGTGTGGCAGTCTTTGTTACTTTGCTATTCCTCTCCTTGGTGTAGAACACCTGTATTACTTTGGCTTTGCCTTCCATGTGGGATGAGTCTGAGCAACACACAGCTTACCCTAGGCCAGCTGATCTAAATGTGAGCACGCTAACACAATGCAATGCTAGGAGCTGTGGGCTGCTGAGAAATACACCCTTATTCAAAATACCTTCTTGATGTCTTTTTATCTTGGTATGACAGGGCCGTTTTCTTGGGGACATAGACAGAGGATAGTTCTAGATACTGGAGAAGAAAGATACAAAGAACTGTGTCCTAGATGATGTCACTGATTCAGAGACTCCAAACTGTAGCTTTAGACTTGAAATTTTATCACACAAGGTAATCAGTCAACTTCCCGCCTTTCAGGAATAGAGGTAGAGTTTTCTGTATGTCAGAGCCAAAGCATGCCAGCTAACATAGGGAGGCAGGAAGGATACCCATTTTTACAAAATACCCTGAAGGTTTGATTTTTTTGTTTGTTTGGTTGGTTTTTTGTTTTGTTTTGTTTTGTTTTTTGTTTTGTTTTGTTTTGTTTTTTGATTTTTTTGAGACAGGGTTTCTCTGTGTAGCCCTGGCTGTCCTGGAACTCACTCTGTAGACCAGGCTGGCCTCGAACTCAGAAATCCGCCTGCCTCTGCCTCCCGAGTGCTGGGATTAAAGGCATGTACCACCACTGCCCAGCTCCCTGAAGTTTTAAACAACTAAAAACTTGTCTCAGATAATAGAACAGATATGGTTAAACAGGGCAAATTCAAACCTGGACAACTACACTTAGGAGCTCTGGCTCTATAAGAAAAAGCATGGGCATCTTCTTCCATTGGGGATGCTATGGAAGGTTCCTAAACAAGGACTTGCATGATCAAAGTGGTGATTCCTGAAGACAAGTCCAGTCTGCAATATCATTGCAAAGATCGGGTTTGCACGTATCTTTACTCTTTATCTGCCTTGGTTGTCCAGGGTTGATGGTTCAAGCCTCAAGCTCCTGCCTTAATCTTCTAGGGCAAATTCAACATGGATAAGCTCCCATGCAACCAGCTATGAGACTAAAGAGAAATGATCTTTATAGCCACTCAAGAAGCAAGGTAATGTGGAGTACTCTAGAGTCCAGCTGAAGTTAGACAGGTTCCCAGACAGCCACATCAAGAAGCTATTAATGTTGAGAAAAATCTTCACAGAGAAATAACTTTTTACAACCTCTGTCTGCAAGCCTGTTCTCCCTTGAGGTCTCAAATGCTAATGTTCTGTGACTTGGGATCAAGGTGGGGAGGCTGAGAACAGGAAGCCAGAAGGTCATTTTTCCACACCCAGTTTCCAACCAGCCTGTGCTAAACTCTGCTCTAACATCAGCTCACTCCTCTGAAGGTTCAGAATGCAGTTGGAAAAATCTTTCCTGCGTATATCAGCCACCATGACCTCTTCCAGGATGATGCAAGACCAGAAGTACAGGCCAAAGACCACTTTGGATAATTGCATCCTATCTCTCTACTGCTCTTCTTATGTGCCAGTCCTTGTCTAGCCCAGCCTGGCTGTTTTATTAATCAGTCAAGTGCTCCTCTGATACCATCCCTACAGGCAAAGGTGCTGTAAAGAAAAAAATAAACTAACCTTTCATTTACTTAATATTGAATCCTACCATTGGTCTGTTTTACACTTTCTGTCCCAATTAGGTTCTATAATTTCTAGTTTCTTCTTTGAGGCAAGCCTTTCTGTTTGGTGCCTCATCTTGCTCTTCAAATGTAAGCAAATGCTTCCTGGTTTAGAGTGTTTCCCATTGTTAAACTTTGTCTCAAGCACTCATCTGATCTTGCTGCATGGGGTTATTCTGAGTCTACTTGGTCTTGTGGATTTGATGTAGTAACCACATGCCCATGGTAAGTTCTTCACTACAGTTAACTTGGCCTGAAGGACTGACCACTAATACCAGTGCCTTGGAAGCTCTAAGATTTCTAAGTCCATAAACTGCCAACTCTCAGCTCCCAATTTTACCCTTAGGTCCATGCCTGAACAGGTCTTCCTCTGCCATGCAGTGTCTTTCTGGGTAGTTTCTTGGTACCCTGAGAGTCACTAAAACTAGTTCTTCACTTAAGTGGCTCGGAAGACCTGTTAAGTTTCTCCTCTTATTGGGACTCAGCTTTTTTTTTTTTTTTTTTCCTTATCAATTGCGTTAGAAACATGGATAAGAAAAATTCTGACTAAAATGCTTAATAAGCACTAGTGATCATTCTCCTTTAATGCCCAATCAGAAACTGATCTCTGCTCCTGATGCCTAGCCAGTGATAGCTTGTACAACCAAACACCTCAGATTTGAGTCTACTAGCTCTCTCCTAACTCTTAATTCCAAATGAACATTATCCTTCAGTACATCTGCCAGTGGGAGGTCTAAGCTATCAATGCATAGAACTCCAGCTCCATAGAAAGATCTATAGACACTTAGTGCCAGAGGAACTAAACGGTAGCTAAAAAGGTATCTGACATGTGTCTGCACAGTTGGAGGTAGAGTTGGTGGAGGGGCCACACAGCGATGGAGGATCAGTCTGAAGCTCTGGAGCAGGCAGACTAGAATATGAGTTTATGCTCTGGGTAGCTCTCCTTGTCATCTAGGAATTAGGAAATGATGTGTGGAAATGCCTTGTATATGCTTGTCGGAGCTGCTAAAACATTAATTTAAACGTCTACTTCATTAAATGACATACGACCATGGGTTGATTGATGAAAGGGGGGACTGGGTGAGAAGCAGAAGGCAGACAGAGAAAATAACTTTCTGTTATAGAACTTGAAAGGACTTTGCCTAAAGCTAAATTGAGAAAGGTATAGATTTCTTCTCCCAGGATAGAAGTATGCTACACAGACAGAGAACACCTGGGAGCTGGGGGATATCACTGAGCAAAAAGAAAGGTCAAAGAGAAGATCATTTAGCTGGAGGAAAGAAAGGTATACTGTGGCACCCCTGCTTTACAGTGGGCCCTCTGAATGTGTACACTGTCATTCAATTCTTAAAGCTACTCTGAATAAAAAGTAATAATAATGCTATCAGCACCCTTAAAGATGCAAAAAACAGAGGCTTCAAGAAATTAAATAAAACATTTAAGGTCATACAGCAAGAGGAGCATGAGCTACATTAGAATCTCTTTCCTCAGCACCATCCCTTGGCCTTTGTGGGTCACAAATCACGTAAGAGTTCTTGTCTATGTCTAACAGCCTAGCCAGGAGACAGTCCTGTACATCTCTCATACCTCTGTGCTCACTGGATCATCTCTTCCCTCTGTTTGGTCACCATAAAGGAGCCCAAGCCATTTCTCAGAGTTAGACTTGTGCTATAGAATGGTAGGGCTAATATATCTGCACTCAGGATAGGGCTCAGAGGGCTGCTAATATGAGCACAGACTTCCATTTGTCCAGGTAGCCAGGGTCTCCATCTGCATTGCCAGCTCAGACTCCAACTTAGGGAATACAGACTTACTGACTCTGAAGCTGTGCCTGAGAAATTGGCTGATCTAAGGCTCGAAGGACTCCACCCACCCTCATTACCTGGACACATTCACCAGCAGAATGTGTTCTACATAACAACTCTTGTTATTATGTCCTTGGGCTAGTAATGGAAGTGCAGGCTAGAGGCAAGGGGAGCATGCATGCAGACAATAGCAACCACTTCACTTGGATGGGCTCACCAATGGAGAAATAAAATAAAAATCATTTCTTTCCCTTGTGGTACTGATGGTTGTTTTTGTTTTGTCTCGTAGCTCATGGGGCAGTGAGATGCATTTTCGGTATAACTGTGTACCAGAACATCAGGATGAACTCAGTATCCTGCTTCTGAGAACCCTGCTAACACCTTTATTGTTAGTGATGCTCAGAAAGTACACCCTGGAGGTTGCTGAGGGTTGAGCAGCAGAGAAGATATTTGTAATGTCTCCAATCAGTTACCTCATTGGTCCAAGAGTCATGGCTCCAGCCTTCCTTACACAGTTCTTACGGTGGGAGCTTTTTCTGGAAGCTGCTGCATCTCTTGAACCCTTAAATAATTGGTACTAACAACATTCCTGAGCTATGGGCGGACCAGAATATCTACTCTTTCTCTCTCTCAACTTGCAGCTTCAAAACCCAATGACTACTCCTACTTGTGCTCCTCTGCCTCTACTTTCATATTTAACTGTCAGTCTTCCTCTTCCTCTTCCTCTAAATTCCAATCTTACTTCCAGTTTTCACCTCTACCTCCCACAGTGTCTGATTGTGCCAGGCTCCTGTATGAACACCAGATTTCATTCGATTTTTAAAAGAATCATTGGTTTTTGTTTTTTTTTAAAAAAAAAAAATAGGGTGACAGTATGTCTGTATGTGACGTGTGTGCAGGTCCCCACAGAGGCCAGAAAGGGGTGCTGGGTCTCCTGGAACTGGAGTTATAGGGAGCTGTGAACTGCCAGATGTGGTGGGTACAGGGAATACTCTTCTAGCCTTTGGAAAAATAGCGAATGCTCAGAACACTAAGCCAGTTTTTCCAGCCCTCTGTGTTCTATTTGTTCCGATTGAGAGACATTACCTTCTTTTTCAAAGCCTTCAAAGTACAAAACTCTCAGCTGCCAGTTGCCACCCAAGATGTCCATTACATCATCCTCTCCCTCAAGCTGTAGGGCAATGCTCTCTCCTCCAAGTTTGCCCTTCATCTTCCTGCTTCCAGTTCCAACCTCGCCCTGTGCCCTTGGTGGACAATCCACTCAAATGGAATCTCTTCTCACGGTTTGGTTGAGCATCTGTGCTGCTCAGATGATCCAAGCAGGTAAACAGGACCAGCCGCTCATGTACCACCCAGAAACACAAGCTTCTTGGTAATCCTTGTTGCATCCCAAATTAACATTACACAGAAGCAAAGATAAATCCCACTTCCCTTTAGCTCTGAACCCTGACATCTTCATGATACTTTGTTGAAAGCCTCAATACACACATGAAAACCTCAAACCAATAAAAATCAAATTTAAAAAGATGGTGGACAAACATAAATCTCTCATAAAGTGTAGTAAGTAGCTAATGTTATTATTCCTCTTAAACAGCTGGATAATGTCACTGAAATTATATATATAATTAAGATTATATATATAAATATTAAATTATATATAATTATATATATATATATATATTATTTTTAAAAAGATAATATAGTTGTTAAGAACGCCTAAAGGGCACTTTGGAGAAAAGCCAAGCAATGGGTTTATATTCTTCCCATTTTCAAACAAAATGCAAAAGAAAAAACAGCAATCGTTTTAATGAGCCTTTAAATAAATTCTTGGCTACAGCATGCTGCAGCAATTTATACAGGGAACCACATACCTGTATTTGCTGAGAGAGGAACTTTGCGACTAAAGAATGAATTTCCAAGAATTTCTCTGGATCCTTTTTCCTTTAAGTGCTTAGTTGAATCAAAGCACAACACCCTTAGACTCAGCCACACTTGCAAAGGAAAACAGGAGCTTAGGAACCATTGTCTCTCCTTACAGTGGACTATTTCCTTCCTCAGGGTTCCTCACCCCATGGTGAGAGAGGCCATATTGGTGTTGTTTCTCTTTATGGACACAGCAAAAAGGAAAAAGGTTGGATTTGTACTCGTGAGCAGACCTGCAACCTTTTATTTCTTCACCCCTCCCTTCCCGTGTCATTGTCCCTAAAGACCTCTCCTGACACAAGGCTCTAACCCTCTAGTAACTAGGTTAACTTGAGAGACCAGAAGAACAAGGGGGCTGAGAATGAACAGGAGTGGAGCCATTTCTCTTCATCAGCCCAGCAATCAATCTCACTCTGCCTGGTTTGGTTTTAAGAGTCTGGGAAGAAGAGGAGTGGTGTACCCCGTGTAAGAGGCACAACTGCAGCTTTCTAAATAGCCTGGATTCTAGGGGTGATATCCAGTCCAAGAAGATCTGGCAGAAGCTGACAGTAAAAGAATGGTGTCAACCTTGATCCCCGTTTAGAAGTGTGGTCAGGCAGTGGGCGTCGAAGGAAGCCTGGCTTCTCGCCTGGAATGATGATGCTAGTCACAGCCAGTACCTGCTCTTGAAGTTGGTCAAAGTGTTATCCTTTACCCCCATAGGCCATTTTGTAGATATCAACTTTCCACACGTGACCTTTCTCATCCTGCCACCTCAAGCCTTGAGGTCTGCATCATCCAGAATTATCTCCAGAAAGTTTTCCAGTGAAAATCTATAGAAGAAATCTCTTATGAAAATCTGATTTTCTTTAAAAAAAGAAAAAGAAAAAGAAAAGAAAGAGTATATGTAACATCCCTGTCTACTCTGGGCTCCAGAGTCCTATTGTCCCAGGATGACAATCATCTAGGACACTACAGGAATCAACTAACCAACACGACATGACCAGCGTCCTGCTGACCTTTCCATGCACTGGAGTCTGCACCTCCCAATCTGTGTATACATTCGACATATTTGACATGAGTGCATCTTCTTTTCAATCATGAATTCTTCCTCCCCAGACACTTGGCTTAGAGGTAGACACTTAACAGGCCTCACAAGTTGCTTTGACACATCCATTGTTTTGTGTATTACTCTAGCATAAGAAATGTTAGTATCTGTGAGCTGCAAGTGCGGTTCCCCACTGCATAGTTCCCTCCCTCCCCAACACTATCCAGGGATGTGGGCCAGGGAAAGCAGAAATCTTACGGTGGTCCTAAATTTCATTTTCTGTTTTGTCCAGAGATGTTTCAGGTTTATGCTGCTGCATCTGGAGATCGGCACGGGCCTGCGTAACCTGTTGGTCATGCATACAATGCTTCTTCAGCGACTTGACAGAGACAGCATGCTCATCAGAAAACCCTGACTGGCAATTCCCACTGTATTTCTGCAGTGCAGCCTGGAAGTAATTATCCTTCTCACTGGCAAATCAATTAAGAATAGAGGATCTTACACACCTCTCCACATCTCAGAAACTGCTAATTCTCCAATACTAATGAGCAGAAAACCTCAGGTAATTCCAGGTTCTTCTGGTATCATGACAACTGCAATTCTCTTGAGATCTATACCTGTGGCATTGCCAACCAAGCACTACGGTCAGGGAGAAGAGAAGGGAGTCACAGACACATCTTACAGGACAATTTACGAAACTAAGTTGGCACCTGCTTGAGCCTTCGTTTCTTCATATTTACAACAAAGATAAAGCTTTCAGACTCGAGTAAGAGTGGCCTTAGATACTATAGTACTGAACATGTGTATGGAAATTGTTATAAGCTCAATATAAGGAAGCCATGTTTCTATTCTGATGTCAGATCCACTACACACACACACACACACACACACACACACACACACACAGGCGACACACTCACACACTTCGGGGATTCACTCACATTCCCTGGCAGTCAGACCTGTGTATTATCCTTACCATTTTCAACATTGTCTCGAAAGCTGTAGGTGGCAGCAGCTTTTGAGCCAGAACAATTAGACCACAACAAGCCTGCAATTCCCTGTCCACTCAAAGATGATTTCCCAGATAGAATCATGGATGGAAATCAAGTCTCTCTGGCTGGGACATACCCAGCCTTGACCCCGACACTGCAAGGGCCTGAGGACAAGATTCACGTGACAATAATAAATTCTGAGGACCCTGAGATGTTTATTTCCTGTAAGAGGAGCAGGAAGCTGGAGGCTGGCACTCAACAGACCCACAATAAGAGCCCCTACTCTAGTGCGACAAGCTTGCGTGACTCCTGTTTCCAGATCTAACCCACTGTTCTTCATCTTCCAAGTGCCAGAAGCAGAGACATGCTGTAATACTGGACTACCTGATCATAGTCAAACTCAAACCCAGGTGATGAGCTATTTATAGGCAGTGTCCAGAGAGGCGGAATTCATATCAAATGTAGTAGGGGTAGGTCAGGGTCCTTAAAATGGTTCTGATGCCACAATCTCATTGGCTAGTGACAATGAGAGTTCTCGGCATCTTTTATCAATATTCTCACTTAGAATTATAACACCTACTAGATGAAGTGACAGCAGCCTATCCACAGCCTGTAAGAAAGGCTATACGATGAGCCTCAAGTCCAACTTCCTCCAGCCTTGCTGTCCAAACTTTCCCTCTTAGGACGCTTATTACAGATCCATCATTCATGGCAGTGAAGCCTCAGAAAAACTGACCAGAGTCTGCTCTGCTATCTTACCTGCTTTCTAAGGGGCTTCAAGAATAAGAGAGGACACTGCAGATAAAGCTTCCCATGAGAAGGTTAGCACTGCAGGTTCAGTTTTCCCTGTCTAAAAGTATCAGTAAGAAGGCGAGTATGCACACACAAACACTCGTGCCATTAGCCCAATGGTTTATTAACTATGAAGATTTGGAGAATGTTTTGTCCTCAAAGGGGAAAAACTGCATTGACAAAATTAAAAGCCAATGGTCACTTTTATGAGCAACAATATAAATGAAAGCACAATTTACAGTTTTGCCAGGAGCAACAGATCTCATCTGATGGATTCACAGCCTCCAAGGAAACCAGTGACCATCTGTTAAAGAAATAACTCATTAGGTGAAAGGCAAGAGTTTCCATGAGATTCACTACAAAACCAGCTGGAGCCCACTGCCAACAAGCAGGGAGAGCTGCAGATAACTTGGAAACTGAGAGAATCAAAAGAATCTTGCTTAATGCAAGCTGGGGAGAGAATCCAGGCAATGATAGGTTTAAATTCTAGACATATTTTAAAAGGATTCTGAAAAGTTAACAAATAAACACTTGCATTTCAAGGTCGTAGTAATGGTACAGAGTTCAAGATGCCCAGAGAACGAACAAATGTATTTCTTTATATCGACTTGTCCTTACATCAGTGAATAAAGGTGAGAGACTTCTTTTAAAGTAAATATTCTGGGTAAGAAAGATCACCATGTTCAATGTCATTGTGTCCGGCAACTAGGGGCTCCAAGTATCATCAAGGTCAAATGGTAACAATGAATCAGACCACAATCTCATCCTTCCTTGGATAAAAGTCTGAAGAATCACAGAAGTTTCCTGTGAACATTAATTTCTATTGCTCATTTCAAAAACAAACAAACTCATGAAACTGACATTTGTCTTTCCCTGACCAGAGTGAGAAAAAAATATATCTGCATTTTAACTGTTTTCCCAGCAGTGCCTGCAACATGGGAGTTCACATACTTTACTAATATTTCTTACTAGCCAGTGAAATGGGACTAACTCCTCACTACTAACAATAAAATCTGAGACATTTCTCCAGACAGTCTGGGACCTGATGTCATCTCTGAGCAGGGCAAACGAAGGTAGCATTTCTGTGTTTATGACCTCCCATCTTCAGCCTATGTTCCTTTTAACATGAAGCACCTACCCAGACCTTCATTTCCCTTACATTTAAGAACATCTAAGCTATGCTACAGAGAAGTAAAGAAAAACACCGAAAGATAAAAAGTGACAAGTATGTGACCCTTGACAACAGGTAAGACATGTGACAGAAGACAAACAACCCATGTGAACAGGTATGCCTCTTCATATACAACTAATGAAGTCCTACAAAATGCACGAACCTCCCCATCTATGCTGTGGGGCAGAGAAGGCAAGAGATCTGTGGTGATTGAAATACTCTATATCCCCGCCCCTTCCAGTCATCATGCCCCTGCTCTGAGCAGGAATCTTTAACTGGCTTGATCTTGGGCTTTTATATTTTGTCAAAGTAATGAGGAAAGCAGCTAGTGCTCTTGGCTACTCAGGCCTTGGAGGCCATCAGTTTTCCTAATTGTAAAGCATCATACATGAATGGTTCTTATCCATACTTTGTTGACATCTTGAGTCTTGGGTTCATGAAACTTGGGATGCTCACAAATCCCCCAAAATGTGTGAACATTCTATGAGAGAAGCATGTTCCTAGTGCAGAAGTCTAGAACTTCAATCCCATTGGCAAAGGGGTTGCAGTTATAAAAACCATTAAAATTCATTCGAATAAGAGAAACTTATGATCCCTTCCAACCCTAACATTCAATAATTCAAATAACAAAACTGAAAATTGTGAACATAGCAATACTTTGAGGCAGAAAAGACAGAAACTATTGAGCTAAACCCAGTAACGGCACCTAAGCATTCCTTCCAGTAATGGAGGCTTCAGCATTTGACCATCCTTTGGAGGTAGGAGAACTCTTATGGTTCCTGAACGTTAGGACTTTGTGTCACAAAAGCTAAGACAGGAGGCAGAATTTGAGTTTCCTCTTCTTCCAGAGACATCATAGAAAATGTAATAAGAAATGAGACTGTGCATTAGGATATGTTAGGCAGTAAGAACAATCATTGAAACCACAGTTGAGACTATCAAGTTACTGCCAGAGTCTAGAAGGTCTGCATGGCAAATGGAAGCTCATCCCTGAGACCTGAGAATGTCATGTTAGAATCAGAGATCCTTATGTCTCCACGGCTAGCAGAAACTCACTGCTGAGCCTATCTGGAGAAAAGAGAGGGCTTTGCAAAGTCACTGAAGAATGAAAACGGAATTCTGAGAGGAAAACTTAGAGTCTTAGAGATACTGAAATGACCTTATCTTCATTTTGGTGCAGATCCACCTAAGTCTCTCAACAGTAGAGCTTTTCCAGTGGGGATAAATCTCTCTAAATCCAATATACTGTACAGTATTTGTTTCTTACAGACATCCGCCATTTCACAGAATTCAGGCCCCAGCCTCCTCATAGGTCTTCATGATAAACGCCTGACCTCTTTGGATCTCATCCTGGCTGACAGTGAAGAGGAAAACAGAGAATGAGGAAACTTCTGGAGCAAGAGCAGCCGCTACCTCTGAAGCACCTTGAACTCACATAGAAGAATCCAGAAACCACTCCTTCTCTTAGGGGAAGAGATTCCCTGTGAACAAACCGCAGGCCCTCCCCCACCCAGGAAAAAAAAAGAGGCAAGAAGGAAGCTAGAAAACAAAAAAATGAGCTCCAGAGTCTAGCTTGAAGCAGGTTCAAGCTAGTGTTAGATAATCTCTCCGAGTTTGTATTTTTTTCCTCGAGAGTGAGGCAGTAATGGTTTCTACCCAATAGGTTCACTATGAGCATAAGTAAGACTCAACACCAACACCGTGCAGGCACAGAGAAATCCTATACACAGCAACATGATCTCACAGGAATGTTGTTCTCATCATTTTAAATTATTATTAATACTATAAAGGCTGTTAGAATCACAGACTGCTTATGGGGTAGGCCTTCCACAAGTGGTACCATAGCTGTTGTGTTTGTTCTTAGCTCATAGCCCCAAGTCACTCTGATACCCAGAAGGGACACACAGGAACTCCTGACCCTTTCTCTTACCTTCCTTTTGTTGGTGGGGTTGACATAGAGGTAACTGAGGACAGTCTTCAAACCCACTTTGTCATTTAGTTTTTCATACGTGGCACCATAATCTACTGACCTGCAGTAAAAGAGAGCAAAAGGAAGGGGAAAGAATATGTCATCAAATGAGGGATTGCATTTAAGGGGATCCAGGATCCTTCCATCCCAACCTACATCTTTGTTACCAAATCACATGAGTGCTTGAAAGTGTTCTTCAGAGATAAATAGCCCCATTAGTTTTAGAAGAGCAATTAGACTAATGCAGCTTCTTCCTCCTAAGCTTGCTCTCCTTTGCTCCCAGCCTTTCTCAGAGACCTACTTTCTACCCTTTGTGAAGCTGGGTGGAGAAAGAAGCTGCTGGACATTGCTTGCCTCCCACGCAGCTCACCCAGTGACTCTGAATGTGGCGCTGGGCAGGTCACAAGTGTTCACTATCCAACACTCAGTACTATACTGTGAGTGTGACCCACAAAGGGAGACACCAGGATTTTCCAATGGGGGAGGAGGGGTGGGATGATGAAATTTTCCTTACACACTACATTACAGCCAACTTCACACTCCCTCCACTGAACCTGAAACAAAAGAGTTGTCAGAGGGCAGGAAATGGCCAACAGCATGTTCAGTCCAGTGGTTAAGGGAGGCAACACCAGGAAGAGATTCTGTCTTAACGTGAGTGTATCAGAGGTCAAAAAAACCATTTCATTGAATTGGTTGACGTCATTCCTCATTCTGACTGTGGTACTATTAGCTACCAGATCATTCCTTCAGTCTCATTTCTAGCAGGCTGACCAGATGAAAAAACCAAAGAAAGGCTCAGAGGACAGAACAGTCAACCCACTGGCCTATATGGACTCACTGGCTTATCAACCCACTGGCCTATATGGACTCACTGGCTTATCAACCCATTGGCCTATGGACCCACTGGCTTATCAGCCCATTGGCCTATGGATCCACTGGCTTATCATGCCATTGGCTTATCTTTTGTGCTGGCCTTCCTCCTCTCCCATGCTAGAAAATGGAAAGAAAGGGCCAAACAATAGAATTCATGAGGCCAGGCTCCCTGCCGCACTCTCAAGTCACTGTTGCAGGCCTATACACATTTCCCTTCCTTTTCACACACTCAATGTCATTAAGCTTTCTCCTCCCATGCTCCAGCACCTCCTTGGTTAGTTTTGAGACGCCTCCAGCTTAGGCTTTTGAAGGGTCTAGAGGTCAATTTAGCTTCTCTGTTATCAGTTGACCTGGTGATCTTGAAGCATTGTGACTGAAGCTCAGTTCTTAATCTCTGTCTCTATACCTCCTACTGACTTTGGCATCCTGATACTAGACTAACCTTTATCTAGTCTCAAGCTCTGATCTGGTTCTGCTTTGGCTCACAGTTAACTTAGCCTGAGAAGCCTGTGTAACGACCTGTAAGAGTTATCTCCATAAAGCTTCCCTACCTTTCTCCCTGTAAACCACTTAGAATTCCTCTGTGCTAAAATGAATTTCCCTGTCGGCATATTGCAAAGCACACTCTGTTTGCCTCTTTTCTAACTCTTTGGGGATGTTATGGCTATGTCCTTTATGATCTGCCATCTAACCCACAAGGTAAGCTCCTCAGGGTCAAAGAACTTCACCAAACACCATGATATGATGGGGGAAAAAATCTCTGAAGATAGGGAGATCTGATTCATTTCCAGATCTGTAGCTCTCTAATTACATGCTATGGGCAAGTCATTAAATCTCCTGCAGTCTCAGGCTTCTTATCTGAGAAATGGGGATAATTCAGCCTCCTGAAGCATTTGTGAGGATGTAGAAATAATGGCACAGAGGAAGCCGAATAGGATCCTGGGAGAGAAATAATTTAACAAATTAAAACTAAGAGGCTTTTGTTTTATTTCTCCTTTCTACAACGAGTACAAAATGGGGGCATTATGTACACTTCACATGCTCACTAAAGAAACTCAAATGGTATTTGAAGTCTCTTCCTAGGCTACCATCTCCTCATGTGAAGCAGTTATAGTAACAATAATTGGTCCCTCAAGAAGCTGGCTTTTCATGCTTGATCATGAGTCTACCACTGGCACAGGCTGTGGAGAGTCACTCCCAGTCTTTCTCTTTGACTATATCTCTCAACATCACCTCCATCTCTGAGTCTTTGTGATTCTGTCTCCTAGGTAAGTTATTTACCAAGCACCCCATCCCTTAGCGTGTCAATGTATGGCTCATACATGCATTTGTAACAGTCTTCTGCTTGGAGATACTCGGATTACCTTCTCCAACAGCTATCCTCCATGCAGTTAGTAAGTTGTTCTCTACCCACCCACCCAGGTCTGTCTACCTCTCACTCCAGTGCAAATGACCCACTGCATGCACACAGACCAGCCTCATCCCCCAAACTTAGGCTTTGAAATTTGGTCTCCACAATCCTTACTGAGCCCATCATTAGCCATTACCTTCTTGCCAGCTTCACTGAACTCCCTAATCCTGTCTCACATGTGACTACCTTCCCTGGGCCAGCTATCACTTAGTTCTTGATAAATCTGGGTCCGACTGTCAAATCCAACTCTACTGCTATCTGTCCAGCTTATAACTTTCCTGTGCGAGAATTAATCACAGTCCCCTGTGTTTTCCATTCACTTTGTCCTTTTCCTTCCTATTTTCATGTCTACCATATTGCTTCATTTACACTACCGTTACTACAGGACTTCTTCCTTGATTTACCTCTCTGTGGGCAAGCAACACCCCAAACACCAGCTCCAGTGCCAGACACTCATGCCTGGTACAATGCAAGGGCTAAATAGGTTGGCGTTTGTATTGGTTTGCCTTGTATTTATTTGTGAGAGTGGATGAATGAACTTATCCAAACTCAGTCACCCATTTTTAGTCAACTGCTAAGGTTTAATAATAACCCAAAACATACCCATCCTAGAAATCCTACCTGATGCTCTGGATGCGGCATGACTGTCACAGATTGCTGAGGTCCAGCAGCATTTTGTACCAGAGAAGGACCAGTAATTCACTCATATTAGAATCAAAGTTAAGTACCCCATCAGCCTATCACCCTGAGCAACATCACTCTCCAAGGCAGTGCAGCAGACAAATTATGACATCCGAAGGCTGTAAGATGCACGTTTTTATTAATGGAAATAAAACATTTTAAATGACCTGATCTAGATTCCTTTCAGCATAAAAATTGGCACTGTGTAGAAAAAGAACACTGAATTTGGAGGCAGCCAACCCAGATTTTAGAACTGAATCTGAACTGTATGCAAAGGTATTGCCCTGGACAAGACACTGCTCTAAGTCTGTGGAGGAAAAAAACAAAAACAACAACAACAAAAACTCCTTCATCTGACAATTGTTAAAATGATGATGTCAGTTCTACCAAGGACTAGTGCCATGAGGATGCAGGCTGTTGCAATGGAGTTTTGCCATAAGGAAGAGAGATTTGGCTGGATTCCAAAAGCAACATGGAAAATTGGGATTGATAACTTAGAAGCAGGGTGAGGAACAGTAGACAGAAAGTACACAGAAGGTAAGGCAGTTCCTTGCTAAACAGACTTAACCAGATTTTTGCTAAATGCTAGCCAAGGGAATCAGCTTTTACCGGGGGATGGCAGAGTCCAGGAAGGCTGGATGAAGTTCTGTAAACTGACCAACTGGGATTCTTGCTCAAATTGGGCTCTTGAGAACAAGCTCAAGGTCAAGGCTTTATTAAAATACATCTCAAAGGATCTGCACACAAATGGATGAAGAGAGGATATTTTGCACGCACTGCTCTATTATTAACATGAGACATTTAACGCGGATCATTTTATACTTGCTTTTGGACCTTAAATTTTATTATCACAACAACCTAGAGTTATATTATTCTCCATCCAGTGATTTTTCCCATCCTATCTACAACAAACATCTTGTAGGAACGAAATCCTCAAGGCTCCCTGCATGACTGATGTCACAACAAACTCCCTTCCAGAATCCAAATAGCCCCCATCAAAGGCAGCATGCTCAGCACCAAGCACAGTCTCTCTTTCTACAAGCTGCAAAGAGATTCACACTGACTTTGCTCTTTTCCAGAGCTGGCTGCTGAGAGGAGGGACTTCCCAACAAAAGATGCTCTATAGCTCAGCTTCCTGCAGGCCTCTGGCAGTTTTTGCTCATTCAAGTAGACAGGAGCAAGTAGTACTCATTGAAGGTACATCAAGGAGATGGCAAGCATGTGGAATCAAAGGTACCCTTGACTCTGTCCTTTCCAGCATGGCTATGGCATATCGCCTTGACCACAGTGTTCTGTAGGCCTACTTGGCCTGGGGAGAGTGCACATGGCAGAGAGGATTTGGTCTTGTTGCCAGGACAGCTGTGCCTACAGAACTTGCTCTGACAAGAAAGCAAGCCATCTTGTATCTTGGGGCTCCAGACATCTGCCAGTGGGAGCAGGAGTGTTACTTGGAAGAAACAGTCTCATCTCACCACACTGAAGTCAGCTCCTCAAATCTAAACTCCTACTTCATAAAACCCAAGTTCCAATCACTATAACCATGACAGTGGCACATATGCATGGCATGCTGGTCTCTCCCTGCCACTGTGACAGTCTACACATGTCTATGATGAATAGCTAACCTGGAAGGTGCCATGTGAAATGTACACAGACATGTAGCTTTGGCTTCTGTCCCTAAGTTCAGATGAGTACAGCTGTGTTTCATTAACTCCAGGGCTTGTGTTTGGTGTGTATGTTGTGTTTGGTGTGTATGTAGTGTATCACCACTTTCTCCCATTTGTTCTGTGTGTTTTCATTAATGACTTCCAACACACAGAAAAGTACAATGAGTCCACAATCATACGGCAACTACTAAAATAATTATGTTTATAAACAACCAATAACGTTGAGTGCTCTTACATTTGTGTATGATGATCTGTGGCTGTGCATGTGTGTTTGTGTGGGTGTGTACATATGAGAGTAAAATATGCAGATGTGTGTCCATGTGTGGAGGTCAAAAGTCAATGCTGAGCATCTTTCTCTATTACTTTTAAAGATATGGTCTGTCATTGATTTCAAGCTTATTTATTTTGTTAGGCTGAGCTTCAGTAACAATCTTTCACCATCTCCCTAGTGCTGGGGTTACAGACACACTCCCCAACACTCAACTGTTGATGATGTTAGTAAAGCTTTGAACTTAGATCCTCATGCATGTGAACCTACTAAGCTATCTCTCCATCCCATGCCCTTACATTGTTAAAGGCAATCCCAGAAGTTATTCTTTACTTGCTCTACTCAAGGATAAGATATTGAGATATTATGTTTGTTGACATACCCAGCCATAATTCATTCATCTTAACTGCTGTTTAGCATTTCCGCTCATGAATATATCACCAGCTACTTAATCATTGGCCTATAAAGAAAATCTTCTGTTTTTCTTGTTTCCTCTTTTTCTTTAAAAATAAGCTATTACAGTGATAAGGCGGTACAGATCTTGTCTATCAGGCAGAAATCCTTGGGTTTGATCCCAGCATCACACAAACCAGGCATAGTGGCTTATGCTTACAATTCCAACATTTATATGTGGAGGCAGGTTCCTTAGAAGTTCCTCCTGGTAGTCCTCTGTATTTGAGGTCACCCTAGGATACATGAGATCCTAGGTAAAGAAAAAAATCTACTCTATATCATGAAGGACTTTAATTCCAATACTGCAGAAGACAGGGCAGTAGAACCCTAAGTTTAAGGTCATCTGGGGTTATACAAAATACTCTATCTAAAAACTTCCAAAATATAAATAAGAAGTAAGTAAAGTCTGTTGTTGCAAGTGATGCTGTAATGAACACTGCTAAACACACTTCTCTATGCACCCATGAAGCAGTATGTCTGGGAGACCTCTCTGTGGGGAATTCCACCTTGCTAGTTATCGCCACCATTTTATCCAAGGAAGCATTACCTCCAAAGTGACACTGTTCTTAACTTCTTAAACTGTTCATCAGCTAGCTGATTAAAAACTTGTGTCTTGTCCCTCAGGGGCTCAGAAGGCCTTGGCTAGAAATGGTACATTCTGAAGACTCACCCTAGCCTGACGTGCCATGTGCCCAGTTATTTCACCAAGTCTTTGCCCATAATAGCAATAAAAGGAGTCAAAGGATGAATGTGTTGTACTCATTGTCTACCCAGCAAAGTCCTGCCCTTCTTGTAAACATCTGGAGATGTTAGTGTTAATCAGCATATCAGCTGTTATTGTAAAAGAAAAAACTCATCCTGTGTAGCTCCATCAGCTTCCCAATAGAGCTTAGCTTTAGTCCAGTGCCTTCATTCCCAAGGCCAAGCTTCTACACACTATGAGCAAACTTCCAAAGACCCTCTACCAGTTCTTAAGTAGACACCATAGTTTTGCATTAGAGAATGTCCTTGTTACCTGATCCTTCACTGCCCTTTGCTCACACTTCAGCCCTTTCTTCCTCATCCCTCTTTTTATCTAATCCTTGAGCTCTATGAAACAAAGGGACCTTTCTGTATACCTGGAGTTGCCTCTCTTCCTCTCCATGATCTCTTCAGCATTTAAACAAGAACATGACCACAAGTGAGACAGTTCCTCTTTCTCTTAGCTATTATTTTCTTTCCTTTGCTTGTTTCTTCACATGTCTTTTATTCATCTTAACTTCCCTGTGTCATTTCTCAGTAGATTTAGCTGGAGCTTGTGAACTTTTGTCTGTAAAAAGTTTGGGTAGCAAGAGTTTTAGATTCTGGGATCCTACCTCTGACACAACTACAATGGTCCCTAACATGCAGTGGCACATCTTTGTGGTGGTGTAAAATGCTATAAACATCACTCTGAATTAGTCTCTTTTCCTGGGTTATCGATGCAGTAGATACTTTGGTATCAGTCTCCAGATGCTGGGTAGAAGCTGAAAACTGCAGCTTCTAGTTAGTAAGAGATCGTTTGGGTACAAGACACAGACTATATTGGCAGTGATTTCTGGATGTTGGGTTTTTGGTGGCTTTCAACACTCTGATGGGTTTGTTGGAATAAAATACCAAATAAAGCCAAGTAAGTCATGCATGGAACTGTGCCCTTGCTGCTCAGCAGAAGCCCAGTACAGCCTCTGTTAGAATCAGGCTATATCTGCAAATACAGAGGTTTGTGATTTGCCTATATATTTGGTTGTGTCAGAGGTAAGCTCCCAAAACCTTAACTATCACTGCTTTAGGTAGCTACAAAGCCAGCTAATCCCTACTTCTATCTCCTACCTCCAGTGTCCCACTCTGATTTTGCCTCCAAAATAACTTCTTAAGATTCTGTCAGGGTGAATTATGTCACTGGTTGTCCTTCCACACTTGCCTACCACATCTGGTCAGACACCTGCCTGACATGATGTTCAGTATCTTGGTAGACTACCATCCCTTGCTCTCTATCCCCTCCCTCTCATGATGGTTATCGTTCAGATCTCTTTCTGACTCCCACTTCTAGTCCTAATTATGCATCAATTAAATTTCTATAGTTCAAGGCCACACCTCCCTCTGCATTTGTAGCAACAGCGCTCAGGAGCTTCTTATTTATACCTTGAATATCTATATGTACTTTTGATCTTTCCAGAAATCATTAAAAACTGTTTAAAAGTTAAGAATTGTTTTAAATCTTTAGGCATGTAGAGGTTGGCTCTGCACAGAGAAAGAGTAAAGCAGGCAAGGACAAGTGGACTCAGTCAGAACCAGCTGCAGGGGCTCTGCATATCTGAGCTCAGCTTGGACAAAAGGGGTGTTGTGCAGATCCCATGGAGAAGGGTACAAAACATAGCCTAAAATCTAACAAAGGACCCAAACATGAGTGCATTTCATTGCAGTCATCTGATATTTAACCAAGGTGCCAGAAAACACACACTGGAGAAAAGAGAGCATCTTCAACAATTGGTGCTGGGGAAACTGCTTGTCCACATGCAGAAGAATGAAATCAGACCCATATCAGTCACCCTGCACAAAATCACTCCAGACGAATGGAGGACCCACAGTAAAACCTTAAATGCTAAAGCTGCCTGATGAAACCATATGTAGTATTCCAGAAGGTGTGGGGGTAGGAAATTCTTTTCTTTATAGGACTCTATTTGTACGGGAGTTGAGGCCAAAATTTGACAAATGTGACCTCATAAAAATAAAAAGCTCTGTAGAGCAATGGAACCAATCGAATGAAGAAAGAGCTCAGAGTGGGAGAGAATCTTTGCCAGCTATACATCTGATAGAGAATTAATATCCAGGACATATATAGAGTCAGAGAAACAAATGACCCAATTAAAAACAATGGGCCATGGATCTGAACAGTGAGTTCACAAGAGAAGAAATAAAAATTGTTAAGCAATATCTCAAAAAGTGCTCAATATCCTTACCAATTAGGAAAATGCAAATTAAAACTAGGTTGAGATTTCATCTCGGCACAGTTAGAATAGATAAGCTCAAGAGAAAGACAACAAATCCTGGCTAGGACTTGGGGAAAGGAGAACCCTCGGTCCCTGTCGGTGAGACCAAACTAGTGGAGTCATTGTAAAATCAGTGAGGAGCAAAAGCTAAAACTAGATCGATCACAAGACCCAGATGTAACACACTCCTCACTCTAGGGCATACGCCCAAAGGATGCACTACCCTGCTCCACTGTAATGATCAGCCATGTCCACTGCTTCTCTCTTCACAGTAGCTAGGAAACAGAAGCAATCCAAATATCTTCCAGCTGAGGAAAAAGAAACTGAAAGGTGGTATATATACACAATGGAATACTATTGAGCTATAAAGAAGAGTAAAATCAAGAAATTCACAGGTAAATAAAAGGAATACAATATATTATACTGAATGAGGTCACCCAGAAAGACAAACATTGTATCCCATCCCTTATATGCAGATCCTATCTCCTAAACCGTACATACGAGTGCATCACCTAGTGTAACATAGAGGGAACCATGGGGAAGAGGAATAAATACCACAAAGGATGCTTTAAAGGGCCATAAGGGATTATATTATGTTATGTTTATGATGTGGTGATGTACACACGTGTCTGCGTGTTCGATGCCAGCCTTGTCTATAAAATGAACTCCAAGGTAGCTAAGGTTGTAAAATGAGGCCTTATCTCCAAAGAAGTCACACACAGACACATACACTACACATGCACGTGCACACACACATATATGTATGTATACATATGGTCATATATTTGTATATATACATTCTTATAGATGATATAGATGATAGAGAGATAGAGAGCAAGAGATAGATAGATAGATATACGGATATACCAACAGATAAGTATAACTCATGCCACTTATCAAAGAAGCTTTTATTTTTCAGGAGCATTACAGAAAGCCCCAATGGGTAAAATGCACAGAAATGATTCTGACTATGGGGTACCCAGCCCCAGTTGACATATCTTCAAAAAACCCTCCAATAACGGTTCAGGGGACATGCTAGATGAGGGAGTGGAACAGGATTCTATGTTCTCTTTTCTATATGTGACAGCAAAGTTGCACCCATGAAACCTCATCAATATACTTGCATAAGCAAGACCTGAAAAATGACAACACCAGTTGACATTCCAGTATGTTTGGGGAAAATATCACCAGGTCCCAGCCCTAGATGGATAGCTGCAGACAACTAATGGCTGCTGCGAGGGGAAATCAGTCTTCTCCAGGGATAAGCCTTCCACTGGGTTATAGCATGCCAAGCAGTCAGCCTAAAATCAGATACATATGAACAACTCCAAAGGAACTCAGCAGGTTAAACTTATAAATGTGTGTGAATAATAAATTAAAATAAGACATAAATTTCAGAAGGAGGGGGGTGAATGCAGGGGGAGCTAAAAGGAAAAATAGAGGGGTAAAATGACAGACATGAAAAAAATTCTCAAAAAATTAAAATTAAAATCATTATAAAGTAATTAAAAACTAAAAATCAAACTAATCATAACCCATAAGCAAAAGTAGATGCATGGCTGCTTTAGCATTCATTCAAATTTTCACACATGAAATCTATGATTTCAGTAGACTTTTCTTTTTCTGCTCAGTGATGGGAGCTCTCAGTATAAATGAGAACAGACAGAAGAACATAGGTAAAATTTTCTAAAAGCCTTGTTCCATCATTCCCGTGCATACTCAAGATGGGGTTATTCTAGAGGTCAACCAGTTTGTTTTCTTTTACTTGTTTTCTACTCTCCACATTTAATAGAGGGTTACGCCCTCTTATGTCCAATAAGCTATCACGGGAGGGCTGATCACTATTGCCAGTTGTCTCCATAACAGTAAAGTCCAGCTCTGAGAATAAAAAGACATAACTATGCTTCAAAGTGCCAGGCCTGTGAAACCACTTCGCTCGGGGTATGCCACTGAAATCCACTGAGAGAAAAACCAGAGGCCAGAGTCAATTGTGGGTTGCCTGTGTGGCGAGCTGCACTCACCCAAGGTCAGGCTCCAGTGTATACAAAGTACAACTCCAAACCAAGAGCTGCCGAAGACGTCTTTGTGATGGAAAATTCTGGGTACTTACCTCTGGCCAGCTCCCTCTTTATCTAAGGAACAGTTCATATTGCAATGAAAGAAGCCCTACTTGACCACAAATAACCAGCCAGAGACCTAACTCCAGACCTCAAGCCAAAAGCCAGCAATTTAAAGAGCTTCATTCTCCAAGTGGTTATTGGTCCCACCCTTTGCTTCAGAAAAACCACAAACACACTGATGCCAAGACCAAGACCAAGAAGCTTGCACAGAGCTCCCAGGGACCTGTTGTTGCCCCTGTTTCTGCTGCATCCAACCTCATAAAGAGCTACATGATGATATAACAACTAATTCACCTCTGTTTCTTCCCATCCTGGCTAGTAGAACAGGAGCTGTGGCAAGGTTCTAAATGCAGAAGACAGGAAGTTAGCTCTCTCTGAACCCTAGAATCATGCAGAATTCATGAGAGAAAATATGGACTGTAGAGCAGGACCACAGCCATAGTTATCTCATACAGATGGGATGGATGTGAGGTGGATCCCACACGCAGGGCCATGTGTGAACACGGTTACTCCCACCAAGTAACCTCTGTTCAGGTAGTAGGTTTGTACAGATGTCTAAGTTAGGGTTCAAAATACTGAAAATTCTTGACCTATGTTAACCAGGAGACCTACTTTCCATACAGGCAGAGAAAATAAATAACGCCTGTAAAGAAAAAGAAAAGGACCAAGCTGGCTTCAAAGATGGCAAGGAATGGCACGCTACAAGTCACTGCAGCTCTGTCTGTGTGGTTCTAGAGTGGAAGTCTTCAGTACCAACTAAAATGTGGCATATCATGTACGTGGACAGACAAGGAGAAGGAGAGGGACACAGAACATAGATGACATCTTTATAAGGTAAAGATCACAACTCTGACCTAGCAAACCCTCTAAGACATAATGCTACAATTGTTAAAGGAATCTGTCCAGAGGAGGAGGGATAGGAGGAGGAGGAGGAGGAGGAGGAGGAGGAGGAGGGGGCGCAGCAGCAGTAGTAACAGAATAATAATAATAATCAAACACTGTGTGTATAGACCCCCCAAAATAATATCCATCCACTAAGTAGTTTATACTCATTCACAAAAATGCGTATAAAAATACAGGAAACATTAGAAGAACTGATAAGTTACCTTTAGGTGTGGAACTTCCGGGAGACATAGAGTGGCTTAAAGGATTTGGCTCTATTTATACATTGAAATATTTTCAAACAAAAGTACATTTAAATGTAACCACATAGCACTCATGGAGTTTAAGAGGCACAACAATTGAAAGATCTGTAATGAGCAGCCACAATGCAAATGAGAAAATTAACACATTTGCAAGGGGACCCTCTCCTAAATAAGCACTGGTATTCAAAAAGACATACCAACATAATCATAAGAGGATTCATTTCAGTCGGGCAGAGTTGGTTTCAAATGCAACCTGTAGAACCTCAAGCTAATTACAGGAGACTCAGGTTTCATATCTGCTCAATGGGAATATAAATACCAATTCACAGAATTTCTGTAAAGCTTAAATAGCCTTAATATCAGGGGATCCACTTCTCTGCCAGGGGCTAGGAGATCCTGTGGCAGACCAACCATCTTATCACTGAAGGAAAAGATGCCCTATACAATTCTGGGCAGACAGCAGCTGCCTTCTGGATACACACACAGCAGTGGACAGACCCTGCCATCTCTTCCTCCCCATATCAGCAATAAACAACCAAAAGACACATGGTAAGATAGAACAAATGCTGCACATAATCAGAGATAGCCTCTGGCAGGTGGCCAGTATGTACAAATTGAAGTCTGGGGAAAATGGATTCAATGTTGTTTCACCAACTTTTCCTGGGGACAAAAATAATGAGGCTCACACTAGAAGGTCCCAGATACTTTTTTAGCAAGGCACTTCTGTTTGGGGAACAGATGTTCACCATTTCCCTTTAAAATTTCAACGGACCCAGTTGGGGCCATGAGATGTATGTGCAATTACTTCTGTGTGCAGACATCCAGAAACCTCCCAGGTAAATATGGACTGGTATTTTTAAAAATGGAAGCTAAGAGGAGTCTCAGACCATCTACCCACCCTCAAGATCCAAAAGACTGAGTCACACTCACTTTTAAATCCCCCCAACACACAGACAAGCTCAGTGATGAAAGGATCTTTACACATTGAAAGCACTGAATGCTTTTATTAATTGTGTGATCAATTCGTGCACTCTCTCCCTCCCTAGAGGAGTCAGCTCACAGAGGAAAGAGGTCTCCTTTTGTGTGTCTCCTCCATGAAGCCAGTCCTAGGCTGTCTCTGACTTCAGAGCTCTCAGCCTGGGTCACTCCTCGTATAGCTCTAGCAACAGAATACCTTCTTCTTTTGTGCTCTCGTTTCATGCTATTGTTTAATTTTTGTGATACTTCTTTCTGCTGACAGAGCCTCCTGAGAGGTCAAGGGACCACCTTGGATGTCTCTTTTAGCCTCTCAAACATGCTGAATGGTGCCACGCAGGGCTGACATCGGTGAAGAGGACGTATATGCCAGTGCGTGCAGGAGTCATTTAGCCAGATTCTCTTCTGACTTTGAGAATACTGTGGGAGATGGATAACAAAGCTTCTCCACACAGCCTGTTCTGCCAGGTTCTACAGCTCATCCAGGGGAGGACAAAGACCAAAGTCCTCTGACACCTGACACCTTCCTTCCCAGGAGTAAAGAAGCAGAAGAGCTCCTACAGCAAGGAGCAAAGGCAGGTCCCTTTCGGAGTCTCTGATAACTTTGTCATTCTATCTCCGCACAGGACATCCCCTGCTGCTTGCCCAGTTCCAGCCATGTGATATTTTCTAAACACACAATCGCTCTGATGGGCCTTAAGGTCTATACCCCAAATGCTCTGGACACACATATCAGTGCTAAGAAGCAATAGGTTTGGTAACATTTACATTTGTAAGGGTAGGCAGGGAAAAAACAGTTGGCTAAGGGAGGCTTACCCTCAAACCCTAAAACATCCCTTGTATGTCCAGAGAAACGTGTTTCCCAAGATCAGAAGCTGTGCCTATCTGAGCCCATGCTTGCTCGAAGGCTTTCCCATAGCCTTAGATGAACAGAATGTCCAACCCTAGGGTCATTGTCAAATACAAAAGTACTAAAATTTTACAGCAGAAATATCTTCAAATACAGAACAAAATAATGGGCAGCATAGGCATCCCTTCTAGCTACACCATCCAGAGCATAGCATACAAAGGTTCTGGGTTGTGTATACACATGTCCACATGCATGTACATGCCTTACGTATCCTCTAATCTGTATGTTTACCGAGTTCAAACTCACCCTTTATACCATCTCCGTCCCACTTTTTTTAACATAATGTTGTAAACAGGCCCCGTGTTGAAATAAAACCCTCCAAGACTACAGTGCATGAGTGTATCATAATTTACTTTAATTTTCTTCTCTAGCCAGTTGGCTACTTTCTAACCACATATTCTTGTATAAAAACCATAAGTATATCTTAAGTTGTTTCATTGGATTAGATTTCTTCAAGTGTAACCACTAGCTCAAAGGATAAAAGCTACTGTTAAGTTTCTCGCTATCAACTTCCCTGTAGAGATACCCTGGTCAGTCTCCAGCTTCACCAAGAATGTGTAAGTGCCAGTTGTGGCACATGCTGGCCATTTTGAGTTTCATCATTTTGAAGTTCTTAGGAACAGTTGCCAAAAGGATGTTCACTCTGGTGTCAGGGTGTTACAAAAATCCATGAAGCCTTCACAATGTCTGAATGTAACAATACTTTTATGATGTGAGACTCTTTCAATATGGTTAAAGTTACTGAGGTTTGACTCACATGTGTTAATGTCTTGCAGTATGAACTGTATTATAAGTAGTATCTAAGAACAGTTTAAAGGTCTTATTTCATCTTAAAATAACAAACACAGCTATTAAAACAGCATGAGCATCTGGACATCTAAGGAATGATGATTTCCTGAGAAGGCTGCATTATAGATCCTCCTATCAGCTTCTGTAGTCTCTCTGATAGGGCCAGGCACATCATGTGACTTCTGGAAAACACAGCTGGAAAGTAATGAGGACCTGTGAAATGAGCTTGCCTTCATTACTCTCATGGAAAGGGTCATGGAGGTGCACCCCAGGGACTCCTGGACCATCCTTTGAGTACTGATGTTCTAAGTCAAACAATCTCCAAGACCCAAGAGAATGAAAACATGAGAGGTTTTTTCTTTTGTAATTAACTCTACAGCGTTCACACAAATCTCCCTTGGTTCACACTCCTTTTGTCTCCAGACCCTTTGAAGTTAACTCCAGCCTCCTACATAAAGCTTCTGCATGTTCCCTGCCCTCCAGCGACCTTAGCTTTGTCTAGTACCCTCTAGGTTTTATACCTCTGCTGCACAACGTGACCTACACCCTCTGATTTCTACAGTCATTTGTCCCCACCAAAGCTCTAAGCTGCTTGAGGTCAGGGATGAGGACTTTGGCACATGCTTTGGCTCCATAATTGATTTCTCTCAGAAGACTGCCACCCTAAGCCATGGTAGCAATCAAGTAACTAACATTTGCATAGTGCTTTATATGAGACACTTTTTCTTGAAACATTCAGTCCTCCCAGTGATCCTCTGATGTAAGTATTTCATCTCTTTCATAAAAATTCAGAAACAGAGACCCAGAAAGGTGAAGAGACTGAGCCAATCACAATGCAGGGACTTCAACCTGATTATCGAGGCTCTATTTGTGTAAGCAAAAATAGTTGAGCACCTGCATCTTAGAGCATCACATAAGAGGGGTTTTGCCCACTCAGGGTGTGAGGTGCTCATGAGCATTCTCTATCAGAAGGCAATGCAGCTGTTAAAAAGAGGAATGTTTAAGTTGACAATTACGATAAAACCCTAGTTCTTATGCTTTATTAGTAGCATTATACCTAAAACACTGCCTACCTTTCAGGGCCTCAGTTTCCCCAGCTCTAATATGGATATAACGATTAGCACTGGGTAGAGTTGTCAGGAGAGTTTTATGAGGAAAATCTACACAAATCAGATGGCAAGAGCAAGCCAGAGTGATCAAGGATACCACAAGAAGACCTACAGAGCCAACTCACCTGGGCCACCAACCAGAAAGCATGCAGGGGCTGGACCTAGGCCCCCTACACATTTGTAGCAAATGCACAGCTTGGTTTTCATGTGAGCCACCTAACAAGTGGAGGGGAGGATGTCTCAGTCTCTGTTCTCTATCGGATCCCCTTCCCATACCTGGGCTGGCTGGTTGGGCCTCAGTGGGAGAGGTTGTGGTAGAGTGTCCCAGGGTAGGGTGGTACCCAAGATGGGACTCCCCTTCTCTGAGAACAGGGATTTGTAAGGGTAGGGTTAGGAAGAAAAGAAGGGGGTTATTATCAGGATGTAAAGTGAATAAATAATAGAATAGATAAAAGAATAAAAGAATTGGATCGGTTCTTTGACAGAATCTCAGTTCATCCTAGAGCTATGGACCCACCATTCTCTATTAGTCCTGTTTTGCATTTTGGAAAAAGACAATTTAATGAAATGAAGATAGGCATTCCATGTACCATGAGCAACTAGACTACTAAACAGAAAAGTATTTTATCCAAAGCAGCTTGATCTGGAGGCCTTGGAACACAGATGATGCAGAAGTCCACATCTAAAGCTGCCAACCTTGGCCAGAACCTGTGGGACTATTAGCTGCAGATCCAGTTCCCACATCCCACTCTGCTCCACACAAAGTCATTCTCCAAGCCTATATCCTCTCAAAGTCACTGGGCTTCAGCACCTGTTCTGAGATGAGCTGCTCCCCAGTGAAAGACATTGCTCAATCGGGCAAGCCAAGAAGTTGAGCAGAGCCAGGGCTCCCACCAGGAGTGCAGAACTGCTCAGCCAGTTGACAAACACTGAATCTGGCAAAAACATAATCCAATCAACCCAGAAGCACAAACTTAACCATTCAGAAAGCTCTGTGAGTTCTGGCCTAATGGGCTTCCAGAGTCTTGTTATAGACATTTCTTGTTTCCAATTAAAAACAACACTTCACAGTTTGATGACTCTCCTTTCTGGAAGATGAGAGGATTGGACTCAATGACCTCAAAAGACCCCTGCCATGCCAACATTTTGTGCATCTGATCAAGCTCCAAATGGCTTCTGGCAGCTCCCAGAATACAGACCCATGCTCCAAGAATGCAGATCTCTCAGCACTGAGAACCCAGTGAAATTCTGAGGGGGTGGTGCAGAGAGGGAGAGAGAGGGAGGGAGGGAGGGAGGGAGGGAGAGAGAGAGAGAGAGAGAACCAAAGTGAAGAGGATGTATCTGGGGCTGCCCAGGAGTAAGCCAGTCTATGACTACCCAATCTCAGCATCAGTGCAAACAATCCGAAAGAGTCATGTGGGTTTGGAGATACATTCCCCATCTCTCACTAAAAAACCAGAGAGCAAAACATGAGAGAGTCCTGAGAATCAAAGTTTAGCAAAAGTGTCAAAGGTTAACAAATACTATTAAACCCAGAATGTAGACCCTAGAAATTGTGTCATAGAACACACCGGTGATTGTTTGAGACCCTTCTTTTCTAGACTTCTAAAGAAAGGGATTGGGGAAGCAGTAGTGAGAAAAAGAAATAAAAGATGTAATTTAGTAAGACTGCACACTGCTATGCCTCTGCTGCATATTCTTTTATATGCTGCAAAGAGGCCAAGTAGCTGAGTGTGCAAGCTGCAAGTTCAGAGATATGGCTTAAAGTCCTGGCTCCACATCTCATAGCTGTGTGGTGGGAAGCAGGCTAATAATACCTTCCAGTTTTCTCATGTTTAAAATGGGCAAAACTGCCTTACCTAAATACCCCCACAGGCCCGTTTGAAAGCCCAGTGATGGAAAGTAGCATAGAGCACCTGTCACATCGCAACAGACATGTGATATGCGCTTGATAAATGCTGGCTATTATTAACACAAGGATGGTGGCCATGACATCGATGACAATATGTAGGCTATAACAGTATCAACTAGTGACAAGGGAGCTCTTGGAAAAGAAAAGATGACTTCATGCAAAGAGACTAATTGAAGATTGCCTATTGGGAGGCCAACAGACTATGATGTGTGTGTCCAGAGGCTTGAAGTATGAAAAACGTAAGCGTCTCTAATGGCAATTGAGGAAACTGGCCAGGTTTAAGTGAGGCATCTACTCAGGTTTAAGAAGAAGTTTAGGTAAGTAATGCCTTCTAATGAGCTTGTTCTTACCTTGTGACAGAAGAAGGCTCTCTGAGCTTCCTGAATAAGACAGAAACACCAAAGCTTGTTTGGAAAGACTGATCTGACTGATCTGTTACGAATCATCCATGATGGTCTGGTGAAGCATGCATTCACGGAGTTAGAAAACCTTATCAGGTGTCCATTTCACTAGGTTATGTGACAGCAGGCCATAAGAAACAAATAAACAACAACAAAAAGGATCAAAGAGAAATGCTATTGTTTACTTCACATAGGCAGAGACAGAAGGAAGAAGGAAGAAACAGGTAAGAAAACTTTAAAGATGTCAAGTCCAAGTGCCTAAAAGAACAGAGTCACCACTGACAGAAACAAGAGTGGAACCAACTTTCCCGTAGCAGACTACAAACTGCCTGTGAGGAAAAAGGAGACTATTCTGGGCTATATCCCCTAACATCAGAGCCTGAAGACAGAAGAGGAGACAAGAAAGTGATTGCTAGCAAATCCAGATACTCAAAAGACCCAGGGCACACATCTCACCACATTCAAGTCCACTGACAGACCAAAGGTCCTGGCTTCTGTTCTGAGATCAGTCAGTTATTGACCATCCTAGAGACAGAAAAATAGTGACCTCTCAAGAAGGTCACAGCACTCCCAGTGGCTGACAGATGGACAAGGAGTATGCTAGCCTAAAGCTTGGCACATGGAATTCAACCTGCACATTTATCATTACAGAGCATCTCAGAATCAAGATGATGGCAAGATGGCCAAGACATTTGATGGATGAAAGAAGACAACTCCAGCAACCACAGGTCCCTGCCCCGTGAAACCTCCATCCTGTGGAGTAATCCTTTCCCCCTTCTATATCCTGACCTACTTGGTAGAAGTGGCAGAGAGCTAAGTAATTGTCATTTTCTGGGTTATCAACATTGGCCATGCAATTGAGGAGTATAGGAGCATGAAAGAAAAGTTAGGCGGGACTTTCTAAAAATGGCAGAAGTCATCAGGGAGTTTCTATACTAAGCCCCTGGATGTAAATGAGAAAACCTAGCATGAATGCTCTATTTGTTGAGGCTCCAGACACTGGTGGCTACTTCATCTGTCCTCTAGCCTGAGACCCTCTCCCTGAATGAGGCCTATCTGCAATTCTGATAGAACACATCTGGATCTCTGAACAGCTGGATTTCACCAATACATGGCAGGATTATCACCTAAAGGAAATGTGTAAATCTGTTAGTTTTCATATGCCAAGTAAGTGGAACTTTATATTTAAGAGCTTGTTACTATAAACCATAGAATAGCATAATATCCAAATGCATCCAGTCTGTTGCATATAAAACACGATTGGATTTTATAGGAAGCTGTTGTTTCATTCTTTGACCCAGAAATCAATCAACAAATGTTTAGTAAGTGTCTGCTTTATGACGGGTGTGATGTTAGATGCTACAGAAACACTGAACATGTTGGGAAGAGTTAACAGACATTCTGACTAAAGAGCAGCATGAACAGAAGAAAGGGATGAGTGGATAGACACCTCAGAGACTTGAGGCAATAGCAAACACCACCAGCAGTCCATTGACGTAGTACTGAGTTGCCATGTCTTACTCAGTCCCTAGGCTAACAACATCCAGTGGTGATGGGAGTGAATAGAGAGGCGCAACTCCAACGTGTGCTTCAGAAACCCAAGTCCACACATCTCAGGTTGTATTTCCCTTTATATCTGAGTTTCAGTTGTCTCTATTGACAGAAAATGGAGAGCATAAGAGGTGTTGTGGGTGTGGAGGCAGGGTAGAAATAGTATCTAGGCCCTCTTGGCCTCTTTCACTTGTGATAGTTCATCTTCACTGCCAATCTGACTAGCTCTAAATTCATCGCAGAGATGCACCTTTTAGCATAGCTCTAAAGATGTTTCTGGGTAGATTTACTGAGGTGAGAAGAGTGTTCTGAATGTAGGTGCTAACATCCCATGGGCTGTAGTCCTGGGTTGAGTAAATAAAGATAAAGGAAGTGTTCATCACCACTTTTTAACAGTGAATACAATGTGACCTGCTTCTTCCTCTTCCTGCTTCCATGACATCCTGAATATGATGGACTGCACCCTATCTGTGAGCCTGAATAATCCTTCCTTCTTCTATATATACTTTTCTCTGGCATTTTGTCACAGAATTCAAAAATGATTAGTGCAGGTTGACATCCGTTAACAAAGTTAGACAAACACAGCTCAGATATCCACCCTGGAGGAAGAGGGAAAGGCTCAGTGAACAGCAAACCAGTGTCCATCACAATAGCTTGTAGAATTTCCAGAACTTTGAAATTAGGATTTCTGTCTTACTCATAAAAAGAGAATCTATAGTTAGTGAACTTCCAGCTCACAAGGAGACTGGCTAAATATGAAACATCCAGGAAAACCACACTCACTAAAAGAAAAGGAACTGTGATTTCTGAATATAATAATATTATATGATAATATTATATAATATAGTAATATAATATATATTCTTTATTTACCAAATAAAGCCTCTAGCTTCCCTGACACTAGTCTCAATGCTCAGAATGTAACCTTGAAAGAATATGAAGTATTCATCACACACTTAATATCATTTTTACTTTCATTCCAATATTTCAACAGAGTAACTTGGTTCAAAGGGGCCAAATGCATGGCTAAAGTTCACTTCTCTGGGAGGTGTCAAAATGAGGGTTTGAAACCAGGTTGCCTTGACAACAGAACTCAGATTCTTCTCCAAGTATCAGACTAGCTCCTCAAAAGCACTTCACAGAGCCAGCCAGACATGACACCTGGAAGACAAGGTGGACTCCTGATGGCCCTAAGCAGCAGCAAGTCACCTCAGGAGTTGGATTGCCATCTCTGCATCCTACATGCACTAGAGTGAGCCCTGGAAATGATGATGGGCTACAGACCTCTGAGCATGTGTCCTCCATGGTCGACCATTGGCAAAAGTGGTCTGTAATGGAAAAAGTAAGCTGCAGTACAGTTTTTCTGTCTATCACTTACACTGACTTCTAAAATCACACAAAGTCCTACAGTTTACCAGATGATAACATGGATGAGGAAAGTAAGTTAGATGGATGAAGATGAAATCAGAGAAACCAGAATCTCGGATTGAAATAAATCTTTGCAATATGAAAATTATCAGTCCTTAAAGAACAATAGGCTGAGGGACAAGATGACGGGATAAGTAAAGGTCCTCGCTGTCATGTCTGGTCACCTGACCTGAATCCTCAGAATTCAAATGGTGGAAGGAGAGACCTAACCCCTGCCAGGTTGTCATGGGACCTCCATATTCATGTCATTGAGTGCACAGATGCACACACAGACTTGTATGCATGCAAGTCTGCATTTTGCATGCATACAAATTGCATGACTATACAATTATATAGTCAAAACATAAAACAATCGTAAAAACATTTAAATCAGCATTCCTTGGAATCATTGACCATTTAGTGACCAAATACAGCATATGTATTAAATGCATAATGGACTCATGCAGGTTAATTTAGTAGACCACTGTTTTATAAGACACTAGGCCCTAGAATAGGGACCAAAAATATGATGCAGTCTGACAGATTCTGGGCAGGATCCAAAAATTTGAGCCCAGTGTTAAACCAGCACCTACCCTAATTGAGCTCCCCACAGTTCCAGATACCTGTCTGGTATGCCACCTCAAGGAAAAGTGAGATTGGCTGCACCAAGCTAGCTAGTAAATACTGTGAAGTGACCCGAATCTGCCACCACAGCCTAACGTTACAACAAAACCCCCACTTCTTCTTGTACCATACAGCCTCTCTTCCAGTTAGAAGCACCAAACTCAACTGGCCTCTTCTGAAAACATCTGCACCCAACACTTGACTAAGAGCTCTGCCTTCTTTGAGCCTCAGCCTATCTTAACCATCCCAAACCCAGAGTCCATATCCTGCCTGGCACTTTGTCAGTGATGGCTGGAATGCTTATCTGACTCACAATGGCTGTAGCGGCAGTACATCAAACTAAGGGGCTGCCAACTATCATGATTCCACAACCCTTAATAGACCTGCAGTTTAAGGACAAGCAAGCCTCACTTAGCAAGAGGTTGAGCATCCTAGTTCCTATGTGTGTGAGGCTTAAGCTAGGCTTCTTCCATAGAGGGAAAAGAGGACTTATAACTTTAGTGCCTTCTCTTAAGATCAGTGAGGAAGCACATGTCCTACAAAGAAGAAAGTGAAATCCCCAGCAGTAGAAAGATGTGCCAAATCCATCTGGCCAGTGCAAGCTGGCCAGACCCATGTGGCTATAACCATGTTGCCTAAAGCAACAGTTTACCTCCTGAAAATAGCAGCAATAAAAAATAAATGGGATCTGGCCAGACAGATAAATCCCAGCAAAGAAAAGGACCATGACTAAGGGGAAATGGAAGAAAAATGTTTATATACACATATAAAGAGACATTATCTTCTTCTATAACACATTTCTTTGAAGTTACAAATCTACAGTTTCTCTTTATTCCCGTTAGAGGGAAAACAAAATCCCTGAGATTTATGAGCAGTGTTGTTTATTTATAATCCAAAAACTCTCCTCATACCATATGGTTGTGAAATTTACAGAGAGACAAAGTGAGAGGAAATTGCCTGTTTAATTCAATGGCTCTGGCAAAGCTAGCAGGCAGGGAGAACATCCAAAGGCTGCTTCCTCCAACACATGTGTCAGTATGTAAAGCATGGAGTCATGCATGCAGAGGAGCAGAGGGAGCCCTTGTCTCCCTGGAAAAACCCAGCTCAGTGTGGCAGGACAGCCACACTCCGTTCCATTTCCCTGCACACCAGAGAGATGCAGAGCCCATGAGGAAGAAAGAGGAGGAGCATGAAACTGAAGGATGAAGGTGGAGCCAGTGATCTTGACAGTAAGGAACGGGCACAATATGGGTCTTTCATAGGAATGGAAAGTGCACACCAGTCTCTCCACTGCTTTTACTTCACATATTTTCTCTGGGTGCCAATGAGAACCAGGGTAGGCTTTCCAGATCAGTCTCAGTTGCTCAGTGTTCCTTACCAAGAGAGGACGTAGCTGGCTGTCCTTAAGGAGCAAGACAAAGCTCTACCTAGATCATCTCTTTCCTCTGCTCTGAACATTACAATTTCAAATTAGGGACAAATGGGGAGAAGGGAAAAGGTTGTCACTGAAGAAATGCAAATGGTAATAGTTCCTGGTTGGAGAAAGGAATTGCAGAGGGGAACAGTTAAATAAGGACAGGATGGAGTTGAGGAGGGATGTAACTCAGTGGCAGAGCACTTACCTGACATGTATGAGGCCCAAGGTTTAACTCCCAGAACAATATGGAAGGAAAATGACATGGTGAGCCCTGGCAGAGAGAAACCTCAGGCCCATCACTTCCAGGAAGTTCTAGAAACAGCACCCAATAGCACCCAATCACTCACTGCCTATCTTGAGCTCAGTGGGGCTGCCCATGTCCTGTACCAAGTACATGTACTATGGGTTGACTTTTCATGTTGATGGAGCTGCTTTTCTGGGTCACCTCCCAAAATATTACATAATTCCCAAAAAAATGTACCTAGCCCCAACATTTTCTATGAGCTGCCCCCACATTTCTAAATGCTGTGCAATGAACTATTGCCCTTTGTATCCCAGGACACTGAAATCAATTTCATGAATTCTCTCATCCTAATTCTCCCAGACTGCCCTCTGCTTCACTCCCTCCTCCCTCTTCCCTCCTCCCTCCTCCTCTGCCCTTCTCACTTCAGTGATGATGCCAAAGCTTACAATCCTCCCTGGTTTTCCTCTCCCTCATCTCTAATTGCTGCCAAGTTCCATTAGCTGTGCTGAAGAAATATTTCATTCATTGGTCCTTCTCTCCTCTCCTCCTGCACAGCCCAAACTCAACAAGGTAACTAACCTGACAGGCTGCCTGGGATGCCCCAGGCCTCCCTTTCCTTGCTGCTCCACCTCTGAACACACTGCTTCTAGCAGCATCTCATGTGCCCTCGTAATAGTCAGTAAGGAGCACAGGGTCACTTTCCAGCTCGAGGACCTTCATGGCTCCACATTCCCTTCATAATATAATTGGAATTCATTCACCATGGCCATCCACATTCCTTATTCCTAGTCCAGAACATTATGTGCAGTCAAATTCCACAGTAGCTAATGATTAAAGGAATGGCAGATGAAAAATAGTAAGAAGAGAAATGTGCCCCTCTCCCCCTTTCGCTGAGAAACCCTGTGGTGGTAGACAGGACCGGAAGGCTTATCAAACAGACTAGATTTGACTGTTATGAGTATGTAAAGCAGCAGTAAGAAAGTACAAGGTAGAGAGAAGAAACAAGTGGGCACTGGACACTGGAGTTCATGATAAGAAACAGATATGAGGCCCAGTCAGTCCACCGCCAGAATAATTAAGGACTCCCTGCTCCTCCAAAAGAAGTCTACAAATAAAACACAAGGCCCTTGGAAAGCCAGGTAAAAGTAATTTATGAATAGTGGGGAGACAAAGAAAAATGAATTTAATGTGTCAGTGAAGTGTGGTAGAAAGGGACGGGGAGCAGGCACCAACAAGAGACCTAAACTTGCTGCAGGAGAAACACTGGCATCCTTATGAGGAGGACAAGGGGAGTCTCAGGAAAGCAGATGTCTGCCAAGACAACTACATGCAGTCAGTCTTTGCCAGAGTTGAAAATAACTGGCAAGCCAAGGTGCTGTTCATCTTACCATTGAGAGCCCTTTCTACACACAGAGTGAGCAAAGCCAAGAATCTTGGGAGCCTAGAAGGCAAAGTCCCCACCCTCAGAAAGACTCAGGCAAAAAGCCCACCAAGGAAAAGTTTCATATCAGGAGATTCGGTAACCAAAGTCGGTTCACACACAAAAGAAAGTAGGTAAGAGGAAGGTTTCTGAACTCTCAGAGTCATGGGAACCATACCATGTGCTACAGAATGAGTCCCAAAGCCACAGAATCATTCCACAAGTGACATCACACTGGAATAAACTATACTGGAGGTAAAGATGGCCAGACTGACACGGTAAACAGTGTGGGAATTGTTCCAAGTCCATCTAGGCTTCAAATGAGGTTATGCATGACACAGTGATACTCTTGGGGCAGCCTAATGCCCTTGAAAGTTTAACTCTGCAAATCCCTGCTGAGGATCCACATCAGTGTCACACTGTGATACTATCTTATAAACACAAACAAGTGTGGACTAAATACCTGTCCAATGTCCTCGGGACAAAAATCAATCAGTCCAACAAACTGAAAGAACAGACAATGCCTGGGATCTGGTGAGGTTCCCAGAAAAAAAAGTAGAAGGTAGCCGGGGACAAGAAGGGTAACAGCTGAAGAAAAAAAAAAAAAAAAAAAAAGCAGAATTATTAACCTTAATGAAAAACGTGAAAATAGATTTGAGAGAGTCAGAGAGGGCAACTAAGGAGAGCCACAGTTCATGTTAGACACAGAGGGTGATGTCACACAAAGAGGACATGAAGAAGTCTATAGTGAGACTAACTTGTAGAAGGATCCTGAGGCAGGAAAGACACTTAAATAAGTTTGAAAACCCTTTACGGCTCAAGAGCCAGAAGAGAGAGGCAATAAGACTGCCCTACATGCCACACCAGGAAGTCACAAACCAGAGGCAGAAACGGACATGCATGAAATGCGTTCTGTGTCTCAAGTACAAGCCTTAGGTAACAGTCACCTTTCTTGACATTGGTTTAATTAGGTATTAAATAAGCTATAAGAATTTCTGATTCTAGATAAGATGGAGGGACATTAAAAGAGTTCTGAAAAAAAAGATACATAAAATAATTAATTTTTTCATTGAACATCATACAATAAATAAGTGGAACCTCAAAGGACAGGAACTAAAGAAAGTTGACAATTGCCCTAGACTACTATAGGAGTGTCAAGGACACATACACAGATAAGAAATGGAGGGTCAGCCACTATCTTTTGGAGTACAGCAAATGGAGCAGGGGAGTCCAGCAGACAAACATAGCTAGGTTTACAGTTATCTATCCTCTCCTGAAACAGTCCTGGAGAAGAATGAGGCTACACATACAGAGTAAACTTTGAATGTGTGAAGAGCGTCTCCTAAAGTCTTCAGCTGGTACTGATCAGCATGGAAAGAAACCCCTAAAATAACAACTTAATTTCAGAAGTTCAAAGAGTACCAATCATAACACTGTTTCTATGAGTCATGGTTTCAACCATCGTAAATGGTGTGGTACAAGGTGAAATACTCAGTAAAGGTCTATCTTGTTAGCAGAGTGGAAGTCAACCTTAGCACAAATGCTTTCTGATAACACCTAACCAACCTGAAAAGCAGGAGCTAGAATCATTCAATTGTTCAAAGTAACCTAATGTTATCAAGAACAAAGTTCAACGATATTTATATGAATTCAAAAATCTCCATGAAACAGAAAGGAAGCTGCAACATGTGCCATTTGAAAAAAAAAAATATTTGTTATATAAAGAAACAAAAACACATAGCCCAAAACAAGGAGAAAAGAAACCAAAAAGTCTAAACCACCAGTTACCAATAAGGTCTAATTTCCCACTATCTCCCACCTAAGAACATTAGTTAGTCATTGTCTGGAGAAAATTTTAATTATCATCACTAAAAATGTATTGTATCTACTGAGTGGAAGACAGAAATAATGCTAAAAAATCTACACTCTACAGGAAGTTCCACACAACAGAAAGTAGCAAACATCAATATTACCACTCTTAAGGAATCTTGTTCTAAACCAGTAAAGAAACAGCATACATTACCAGTCAAGAAGACACTGAAACAGCTATTACAGCCTTATGACTTAGTTAAAGAAATGACGGGAAAGATGAATGTGTTCACTAGAGACATGATAGATATGACAATGACACAAATAAAAAGCCAAAGATAAACACTATCATGAGAAGTCACTGTGAGGGGTTAACACAAGTGAGGACTTGCTAAGGAAGGGTTATGAACTAAATACGTGGCTTTATACACTATATAATGACAAAGAGAATAAGCAGGATGCCTAATGTCATCTTCAGAAGTCAAAGGGGGGGTACAACAAATATTTTAATAAAATATTGGCCGTCTATTTTCAAATTTTATAAAATCTATAGGCTCGTGTCCAAGAAGCATAAAAAATTCTAAATGTAAGAATCATGGATTTAAAACAGAAAAAGCAAAGCATTTGCAATCAAATTGATTGTTATTGGCATTAGTTATGAGCAAACAAAACATGATTTGTGCAAAAAACTGTGCTGGGTTTTTGTTTGTTTTGACTTGTTTCTCTAGAAATAAAAAAAAAAAGTCTATTTTTAAAATGTATTATTATTATAAAATGTCATATATTTATATAATACATCTTGATTATATCTATTCCTCCCTATGCACCTAAAACTTCCCCAAGCAAACTTCAGATTATCTCTTTTTAGAATCCAGGAATCCTATTGGTCCTATATGCATGGGTGTGGGGTCATCAACTGGGCATCATCAACATACCAAGCATACTAAAACTGCCAAACAAATTTTTACCCATCAAAAACCTCTTTGGTAAAGAAACATTAAGCCTTGAACGATATATATGTTTGATGTTTTTATTTACTTGCAAGCTTTTTATATAAAGTTTATAGCTAAAATAGCTAAAATCCTCTCTTCCTTTGAAGCTTGCATGGCACCTTTTGGTGCCATGAAAACATTGCTACCTGTGGGCCATAACAAGGACCAGCATGAAACAACCCTGAGAGTTCAATAGTCGATACTAATACCGTGATAGCAAGTAGAAGCTCTCTAATGGGACTTATAGCTTGCCCAACAAGAGGAAAATCATGTGCCCCCTCTACCCCCCTCCCAAAAAAAAAATCCAGCAACTGTCTGGGGCTAATGAGGTCATGAATTCAGGAGGAGAATCTACAACTGCCACTTTATCAAGCCAGCCTAATTCCTAACTGCACTCTAAATATTTATCCTTATGCTCATACATAACTATAGCTCTCACACCTCATCAAAGGCTTCTTTTTGCAACAGAAAGAGACCACTGGAGAAAACCACAACTGATAAGAATACAAAAAGCCAACTGACTGTGTGGATCCCAGCCCAATGGCTCCATGGACAACACAACCCCTGCACCAAAACTCAGGGAACATTGAGGAAGAGGGGTGTGGAAAGATTGTAAGACCCAGTGAAATAGGATGTCTTCGGTGAGATTGCATCTCTAAGACATGTCAGCAATACTATACTCATTGAATTTTAATGACACATCTTCCCAGATAAAGTCTGAACAAAGGTGATATCAATAGATAATCTATCATGGAATGGAGAAATCTAATGAGCTTCAACCCTAGACAAAGAACTAAAGGGAATTAAGGAATGCTGGAAGTAGGTGAAATAATCTTCCCCAGGCAAGAGGTCCCCATTCAGTTATCCAACATCAAACAGTCAACCCTGAAATCATATATGTGCATGTCACATTATATGGACCAAATATCTGCAATGCAAAAAGAAATTACTTAAGAAGACAGTAGAATGATACTTATATAAATCTGAATTTACACAAAGGAATAGAGACCAGACATGGTAATTACACAGATGAATGCATGTTTCTGATTGTGTATTCTTTTTACAATATAAGTTGAGCTTTACATAAAAATTACATTATATTTGAGTTTATAAGACACAGAAAAGAAAAATGAATGGCTATAATTGTACTGTATCAATAAGAAGCAAAATAAAAAATATAATTTTATAAGCTTCCTGTACAATAGAAGAAATAATTGTATTTCAATCTAACCTTACTATAAGATTAAAATGCATAATATAAGCCTTCAATCAATCTCTAAACTAAGTAATGAGGGGTTTTATCTAATAAAGCAACATAGAAGATAGGATATTCATGTAAAGGAGGAATAAAATGAACAAATATTGAACAATAACAACTAAAACTTGAGCAAATAGAAAACAAAGAATAATATAATGGACTTTTATCTATACACAGCAATAATCACATTAAGTACAAATGGTCTAAGCATTCCAATTAAATGGCAAATATTGTTAGAATGATATACAAATATTATCATTAAGTTCATTCAATGTGATACAATGAAGAGGAGAAGTTGGAACTGAGGGCTATGTGACTGAAAAATAAAACACCAATATTCTGGTATCTATAAGAGATGCATTTGAAGTTGCAAGATACAAATTGGATAAAAGCATATACAAAGGTTTTTGTCCAATCCAAAAAGAGCAGAATGACTCTAATATCAGAAAAGTCTATTTTTAAACAAGAAAAATACTAACCATAGATTTTTTAAAAAAAAAATTGTAATAATAAAGTAGTCCGTCTGTGCAAACAACATTGTAATTCAAATTTGTCCATCTCTCAACAAATCTTTACAACATATGAAATAGAATAAGGTAGAGCCAAAGCTAATATCCAGCCATAATTATTTTTTTATTGAATTTGGTGAATGATTATTTCCTAAGGCACTCAAATGTCTCCCTGATATTGTCCATGGCTGCATTAAAATTTCCCCTCAACCTCAAAACTGAAGTCTATACAATACTGAGCCTCCTGGCCCAGTCTTAGCCATTTAGCTTTTGCTTTGTTCGATCAATTGGTGCCCCGCTACACATATTTTAAGTATTTTTAAATAGAACCTCTGGGATTGAACGAATGGAATTTCCCAATTTCCATTTCCAAGGTTTTATCATTAAGTTCATTCAATTTGGTACAATGAAGGGTAAAAGTTGGATCTGAGGGCTGAGTGACAGAAAACAGAACAAGTAACATCTTGCTGGGCTCGTGGCACAAGTTTTTTATTCCAACTATGTAGGAGGCTGAAGGAGAATTGCAAGTTCAAATCCTGTGAGGGTAACTTATTTAACCCTATCATAAGATAAAATAACCCCAAAAGGAGTAGGAATGTAATTCAGTATTAGAATGCTTGCTTAATATGCCTAAGGTTATTATAGCTTCAATCCACAGCAACTCCCTACACACACACACACACACACACACACACACACACACACACGAATGGCTGATGTCTTCACATTATGAGGAATATGAAGAGCTAGGATTTCTTGCACTAGGCTAGTTGAAATTCCCACTCTCCATTATAAAGTCTGATATATAAAAGTAGGATTGAGCTGAATTCTTAGGATCAGGAAACATATGAATCTCTTTGACTAATTACTTGGTTGCTCCACTTTGCTCTGGTAGTAGCTTGGAATTTATGAATCTGATTTCAGGGTTTAATTTTCAGTTTTACTCTGAGAAGCAGGGAAATAAAATCTGGAGTAAAACCATTTAAAAGAGGTTAACTGTTACAACTGCATGTGACTCTTACAAGCAGACATAAAAGGGACAGTTTTTACAGAGCTCACTGAAAGATATCTGAGATGTCTCAATGTCTTGGGCAAAGGGGGATGAAGTTCCAAGGGAAGCACACTGTACCACCCGACTCTAACATATCAGGCCGCACAGACAGTATCAGAAGTGCCCGAAATGACCTCCTGCTCTCTCCACTGGCTTGCCCATCCCCATGGTCCTGGAAAAGAAAAGGAATTAAAGAAAATACCTGGCCTTAGCACTGGATGTCTACCATCATCTCTGCTTGGACAATTTGTACAGATCAGGCCACTGCAATTCATGAGAGCTGCAGTAGAGCTTCATGTAATCAGAGAAGCATGAGCAAAAGGCAGGTAATGGTGACGAGTCAGAAGCAAATACAAGTTGACAAGAACAGTTCCAGGGTATCAGGAGTTAAAATTTGAGATGAGGACTATAAACATCAGAATCCCTAACTGAGGACCTTGAGGCAGAGCAGATATACAAATGAGAACCCAACAACATGACACAAAGGGACAATACCTTCACTTTCCGTCACTATTCTTTGCATCCCATAAGCAGACCAGAAAGTAAGCCTGAAGAGCCTTCCAGCATCTCTGTGTTCCAGCTTCTGTGTCAGTAACTCATCCGCTCACTTCTCTCTAGTTCCCAGTCACTGAAAGACTGAATGACTTCAATTCTACCCTCCCAAAGCCGTAGTTCTTTGTGACCTGAAGCCTTTACTCAGCCATGCTCCTTCTAGAATATTCTCCTCCTGCTTCTCCCCATTGCCTCCTACCTAGCCATTCTTTCAGTTTTACCCACCTAGAAGCCTTCCCAAATGCTCAAGCGAACTAGTTTCATTTCTTATTCTATTATCTCTTAGTAGTCACAAACTGTAAAGTTCCAGGCCATTTCCTCACAGGGGTTGGAGTTTTCATTCAGTTATTCTTTATGTGCCTCTTTTGCCTCCCCAACTGGGCCATCCCTTCATGTAAAAAGGAAACTCTAAAATTGAATTAATTTTGCTACTGTGCTTGGTGAGGTAATCACTATGTGACTTGTTGAACGGAGGAATCGGAATCACTGAGATCACTCAAAGACTCCTACAGAAATACTCCTCCTGGGATCCTCCCGGTGCCCACTAGTGCAGCTAAGCACACAGCAGGGGAGGCTGGAGCTGGCGTACATTGCTATCGGAGCACACAGAGCATTAGACCAAGAAGGTGGTGGGGAAATTGTGAAGAGAGAACAAGGAGCCTGAAGGTGGCCACTAGAGATGCAGGAAGAATATTGTTTTCCAGGAAGTCAATAGATAAACATTGCTCCATCCTCTTATAAATTCTACATGTTAATTTAAATAAACAATAAAGTAACAAGCAGGACCCAGCTTATAAGCCATTTCTCTCTCATGACTTGCTCTTTGGGGTTCTAACCTAGAGTGTACTCCAAATCTACATTTAGGAATGTGTGTATACACATATACATATATACACATATACATACATATACAAGTACATATATACATTTACATATATACACACATATATGTACATACGTATACATATATGTGTGTATACATATATAAACATGTATAGTCCTAAATGGAGATTTGAAGTCACTCTGGATGTACATACATGTACATAATTATATGATTATATAGTCTTTTTATGTTATTATATTACCAATATTGTATAATAATTTATTGTATAGAATTTATATGTATAGAACTTGTATTATGTACATATCCATAGAAACAGAGGAATTCATTCTTATCCTGGTGGTAAAGATATTACCAATGCATTTTCAGGAGTTGTATAATAAAGAAACCCACCTAATAAGATTTTAGAATTTCTGCCAACAGCAAAAGGATTCAAATAGACGTAGATGCCTTCATATGGGGATTCCCAGTTATTAAGTAGCATAATTCCCCAAAACAAAAGTCTCTGCATTTGTCCCACTGTATAAAACCAAAAGCCACGCTAGCCTTATTAATAGAAAAACTTTAAAGGTTTAAAAAAATAAAGCTGTACTTAAACCCAAAAGATACACATTCTACATCCTCACAGAGTGAATTAACCGTGTATCTAGTACCTGATAGTTCATGTCTCCTGGGTTTCATTAAATCTATGAAGGAGGAGGCCTGGCTAAGCTATGTTTCCTAGAGAAGATGTACATCATGAGCCTTGCACATAATCCAATCATTATATGGGTAACTGTCCCAACCCTCTGTCTCCCATTACTCTGTTTGACAGTGGTGCCTTTGTTATCTAGCTATGAATCATGTAACCTAAGAAAACATTTCATAGAGGAAAGAATGGAAAACTAAAATGTTCATGTGACAGAAAGGTGCACCCAAAGTTTTTCCAGAAAGTGAGCTATTCACCATGTACTTGTTCCGCTACTTGGATACAGCCATCTGCTTTATTCATGCCCATCCCATAAACCCCTTGGCACATGTGGAGAAAAGTAGAAATAAATACAGAAATAGTTTGTTGGTGATTCAGTCTGTATTTGTGGATTAACTTTGATGTCCTATGCCTTCACAACCTGTAAGCCTTTGAAAAGATAATGTCTAAGAAGGAACTCCAATCTTAAGAAAATGGAAGCACATAAAGATATACTTTTAAAGTCCTGCTGAGTACTTAAGACCATGTTGCTGTAGAGACCTCCCACCAGCAGGGTCTCTTGGATGTGCAAGAACACTCTGAACACATTCAAAGTGCTTCCTAGCCACTCAAGACAGTGTATGAGTGAGCTCCGGCAGTACAAACCAAACCCTACTGTCCTGAGATCTCTGTTGACAGGAACCAGATAGAGGCAAGCCTTACAGCTCTAAGATGCCCAGAGAAGGGACAATGTTGACACAAGAGGCAGTGTTCTACTTGGCTATGGCCAGGAGCATTCTTAAGGGGTCCATGAGACAAGGCCCTCAGAATGGCTGAAAACAGTGCAGCATCCCTTGTACCATCCTGATTTGAGGGCAAAGATCAGAAGACCTTCTCTACCCATAGTTGCATCTCTATGTTGCCTGCCACTTGTATTCTCAGAAACTCTGTCAAATCACTCAAGTGGGAATTTACTTCCAGGTCATCTGACCCCTACTAGTTTCAGTGCAGCAGAGGCAACAATATATGAAACAATACAGAGTCATAAACGACAAAAGAAGCAGCCTCAGAGTAACAAGGCTGGTGGCAAGCATCCTTGGAGGGACATAAAGTGGAGTAAATTGGGGGAGTTATGTGGGACCGAACTATGGAAAACTACATTTTTATGCCCAGTTACTCCAAGGAACTGGAAACCTCACTTTGGAAATGTCCACCCCTCCCCTTCTACCAAGTGTTCTGGGATGCGTAATAAATATCCATCTCACCCCATGGGGAGGTCATCTCATGTCTACACACAACAGGAAATCATCCCTTCTTCTCTAAGACCAAATTTTTGTAGGCACCTCATGCAGCAAAACCTCCTTGTCTGACCTAAATTTAATTTGGAATCCTCATGCACTGGTCTCAAAGCCTTCGGTGGTTTGCTATGGTGTGCTGGCTGCTTTCTTTCCCTTTCCTAGCTGCTAAATTCCACAACCCTGCTCTCTCCCTGAATTTACTATGCTTAAAGGTCTCAGAGAACATATGGATCTTTGCATCATGAGTCCTAGATGTTAGATTGTGTCAGATCACTAGTTAGATCTTAGTTTTCTTTTGTCTCCTCCAGAGTAACTAAAAAAATAGACATTCCTTTGACACTGATTGAGGAATGAATGGGATGCCAAAACTATGTTAAGCACCATGCCCTTCTAAGGATCTAGCACACACACAAGACTACAAATTGGGGGATGTCTCCTTTAAAAAAATGTTCTTATTAGTCCTACCAAAGGATATTGAAGATCCTGTTACTGAAAGACTTCAAAGAAGATAAAAATACTTCTGTCAACATAGACCCTATCTCTCTGTTTCCTACCACGCTTCATCCATGCCTGATTCTCTGGCCCACTGGATCCTGTATTCAAGTTTATGTACATTTGAATCTTTATGACTGGCTTAGCAATTATTCCAGTTAACTGGTGTGCACTAGTCCATGTCATATTTGTCTGGCTCATCAGGAAGGGTGGGTGTTAGGTCTTCATTCATTCAGTTTAGAGCTCGGTAACTAGCCACAACAGGGAGGCTGTAAGAGACACAGAACTGTACACGTGGAGAAGCCAGTCTCCTCTGTGCTGTTCAGTGGTACACATCTAAGGCGTGGTTACTGTGTGCTGCAGGAAAGGGCCATGGGAACTCAGGAAAGGAATATTGAAATAGAACCCCTTTAACAAGTCTACCTTTAGGCCCCTTAGAGGGAAATAGGTGACTTGGCCCAATCCACTTTCCTAATTCTAAAAAAAAAAAAACCCAGTTTCTGCTAGAGTCTTGAAAAGCTTAAAGGGACAAGAAATAAGCTTATCAGTGAGAAACAAGCCATCCCTCAGAGACACCAAACTCAGTTGGCTGTTCTGCTCCATATCCCTAAAGAATCAACCAGAAGGAACCATTTCTTTTAGCTCAGACTCTCCACTAAGCCTTTTATGATGCTAATAAATGAGGTAAAGTCTAAGGTACTGCCTTTTAAAAATCCATGTTTCAGAGTTTTCTTCATCTTTCCTCCATTCCTGGTGAATCACTCCGTCTTCTCAGCGCCTCCACGCAAAGGCACTTAATCTTCCCGTTTAATGACACCGTCTATGGAAGGAAGCCTTGGTGTCTCCATTCACCAATAGCCAGATCAATCATGTGTCTCTAAGAAAATGAAGTCATACCAAGCTGGGTTTTAACATTGCTGAGGGGGGGTCATTAGGACCTCTGAGGCTCCTGCTGCCGAACGGCTCTGATAGCTTGTGATTAATTAGACAGCTCCTTCCCGGAGACTCTTGCTGCCTTTGCTGTCAAACCTACTCACCCCAACGCCAAGACTCCTGGGCTTCCCAGACCCTTTGGCAACACACATGAATGAGGTTCAGGAACCTTCTCTGTACCCTGCTGCTCTCCTCTGGTATTTTAAAAAGTGACACTCCAACCCTCTGTGACTGAGAAATTGGTACAATTATCTACAAGCTTAGAATGTATGTCCATCCTCCCAACGACTGTGATGGTGGACTCCTGAGCATTGGGGTACACTATTCTTCAGTTCACAGCACATCAGCAGCACTCTCTTTGATGTAGAAGAAGAGGTCAGCAGGGGAAACATGGTGTGTATGAGACACTGAGTTAGTGTTTCCTTTCCCTGTATAAATGCTTACTAGCTTGTCTGATATCTGTGGAGAGTCTTTCAGTCCAAAGTCTGGCAGGGAATGGATGATGCTTGTAGAGATTAGGATAGGAAAAGGGGGTCTGGGTAGCACAAACTTGGAAGGTTATTCAAGCAGAAGAGAAATCACAGTGCACACTTTGTAAGTGGAAGTGGCTGCATGGATCTAGTTTAAATGAGTGTTGAGTCAAATCCATGGACGTATTTCTCGGGTCTTCTTCAGCCATTCTCACCTCCCTCACTTCCATGACAGTTTCTTCCTTCATGAAGTGATGCTATAGAATTCTCCAGTCCTAGTCACTCTTGTTCCTTCCCCACCACCAGCAGGAAAGTCCTATTAGTCATTGCTTTGCAGTTTATAATACTGAGGCAGGATTTCTCAATGAACCCAAGTCATAAACCTGGAGTTTGAATGTTTAAACATTCAAACGTTTAAACACTCTGAAGATGCTTGATTCCTAAGCAAATGATATGATAGCCACATGGGCCTTGTCTATGCCGTATACTAACTTCTGTTGGATGAATAGCTCGTAAGGGTATTTCTTTTGATAAGGAAATAGTCACACTTCTGATTATGTATCAAAGTCAGACCCTTCATCCCCCAACCAAACAAGAGTGACCTAGACATTCCCTTTAGAATAAACCCCTTTTTAAAAAGTTTGGTCTTGAAATAGGTTGAGAGAAATATCAGAATATCAGCTGAATCAGGCAGATCTTTACGCAAAATCTGTTGCCCAAAGGAAATCCAGATACTTCCCCTATTATAGACAGTGTGGCAGATCAGTCTAGGAGAAAACCCATCATCAAATCAAGTCGTTTATGCCAGATCCTAATAAAAGTGTTCAAGAGCCTAAGATCATAGGGGACATAGATAGAGGGGACATTTATACTCATCTTATCACAAAAGACGATTAAAATCACAAAACCAAAGCACCATGCTATTGATCCTTACAACCAAGGATAACGGTTTCAAACCAACTCATGTAATCATCCACATGCTGGCTTTACACTTTCTGCCCTGTTCTGTCTTCCTGTATATGTTCATAGTCCACCATCACAAACATAAACTCAGTCCTCTCACACAGAAAATCTTTGTTTGGGGGAGATACTCTGACACTCGTTATAGTTAAGTCACAGGATAAAATCCTTTAAGGAAAATCTACAAGTTCACTATACACTCACTGAGTAGCTCATCATCTCTGACTTCAAATCTCACTTAATTTACTTCTGCCCCTAGAGACCTTGTAGGATTAGCTGCTGTGTCACATGGGCGTCGGTAGGTGGGAGACAGGAGAGAGGCGATGTCTACACGCAGTGTTCTGACCTAGGAACATCTGAATAATTAGTAGCCTAACATTCCCTGAAAAAAGAGAGCCTGAGATGACCCTAGTCAGGCACCGCAGACCCCAGACAAGGAGCTATCCTGAGATGACCATCAGTCTGGGGGTGGGGAGCAGACCATGCCTGAGATGACACTTGCCCTGTGCCATAATGCATGAGTGCTGCATAGGATTCCTGAGACCATTCCTGAGAGGATCCCAAACATTCAGAGACCCTGGGCACCACTAAGAGGAACAAGTAAGTGATGGAGAAATGGAAGAGAAAGAAAAACAGAAGGATGTAGGCACAGTAAAGAAAGGCAGAACTAGAGACTCGAGGGTAGTGAAGAAGTCTGATACAAGTAGCTGGTGATGCCACCTCAGACCATGGAGGGGTCCTGACCTGTGCTGCCACTGGGAACCACATCTGGGTCTGTGACCCTGCAGTAACAAGGTTCTATTACCACCAAAGGTCAGGCAGATGTCAGGTAATGTGGGCTATGGTCCTGGGGACAGGCTGACATCTGAGGGCTGCAGAACTGGCCCTACCTCTCACCTTGGCATCCTGGAAGAGCTGATCCTGTGGGCACAAGAAAAGGAGCACTGACTCTGCCCTTAGCCAGCTACAGTACTCAATAGAGCCACCCTACACATTGCAGGAATTGCAGAAGACCCAACCCCAAGAACAGGAGCATGGAGGAGCTGCCCTACCATTTGTCTCTTGTGTGGTGGTATGGATAAGAGAGAGATATCCTCTCTCTCCTCCTCCTCCTCCTCCTCCTCCTCCTCCTTACCCCTTACCACCCCTTACCACCCTCCTGCTGCAGGCAGAGACCTGGCCTTGAGGTCATGAGATCAACAGAGCTGACCCTTCCCCTTACCAGCTGCAGCACTCTGGAAAGTGGGCCCTGCACCTTGCTTGGGCAGCACACTAGAACTGATCTTAGTGCCTTGGGTACTGATAAGCTGGCCCTAGGGGTATGAGCATTCAAGAGCTGGCCCCACCATTTGTCTGTCATGAAGTGACACGGTCCAGGGAGAGATGTCCTTCCCCTCACCCCTCGCCACCTACAGCAGGTAGGAGCACTGGCCATACCTCTCACTATTGCAGCATTAGGGAGAGCAGGCCCTGTACCCCTCCTGGATGTGAGGATTGCAGGTGAGCTGGTCCTGAAAGCAGAAGAGCAGAAGACCAGTGGGTTGACCAGCACAGATACCTCTCAGGCCCAGAGCTTTGAATGGGTCCACCCCAACTTCTACCCCGTCGATGAACTGCTGGAGGGCACTGAGTGGCCAGTCCTACAGATCCAAAACTACAGGGTCTTCATGACACAGGACAACAAGGGGATATTTGAGAGGAGTCCCAGTTAGGTTCTAGTATTGATAGAGTAGCAGAAGCCAGAGGCTTCGTCCCAGACCAACAAGTCATTGCAACGAACATTTGCAAGCAAAAAAGTGTGGACAAGACTGTGACAGGACAGCTTCCACCTTCAACAATGAGGTAATTTGTATCCCTCTGTTGCGGAGGGAGGTTGAAAGGATGGAGGGAAGGCCCAAGGGGAGGGGATGATGAGTGGAGCTGGGGTGCATGATGTGAAATTCACAAAGAACCAACAAAAAAGGTTTTCTAAAAAGAGTGTGCATTTCTAGTGGATAGTGAAGATGCTATGTCATTCAATTTACGTCATAACCAGATGTGTGTGTGTGTGTGCATGCATGCATGTTTGTGTGTGTGTGTGTCCTGTGTATTTGTATGCATTTTGAGCTAGCCATAGGCAGACATAAGTGCACTTGTGTGCCTGTGTACAGCAGCCATCACACATACATACTAGATTGCTCTTCACTTTACTTACTGAATAAGAGTAATTCAGTGTCTTTGAGAATCCTTGGTCTCTGGCCTTCCCTGACTCCTAATCACAGGATTACAGGTGGACTGTCATGCCCATTCAGATTTTATATGTCTATACTGGGGATCAAAACTCCAGTCCCCACTGAATCATCTTCCTTGTCCACTCAGATAAATTCCTTTTTTTAAAAAAATGATTTTTTTTTTTTAAGACTAAGTATGTGCGCGAGTGTGGGTGTGTGTCTGTGAGTGCAGATGCCCCTCAGAAACCACAAGTTCCTCCTGGAACTAAAGTTACAGGTGGTTATGAGCTGTGAAAATCAGATGAGTGGAATCAAATTCAGGTTCTCTGGGAAAAAAAAAAAAAGTAAGTATCATTGCCTTTATTTGACTACTATGAAAAACTGAGCCCAGAATATAACATGACTATGGTCACATGGACACTGGGAATGGATCTGGCTATAGCATCCACAGCTGATGCCACACCATATCCCATGGCCTTTCTTTTACTCTGTTGTCCCTGCTTAGTGGACAAACTACTACCCAGTCTATCAGTCATCAGTAGAACCAAGCCTTGGTCTTTATAGCTGCCAATATGCATAGATGGGAAAATGAACACTGCCCACCCTGCCACACTTAACATGACATCTTTAAGTCTGATGCTTTTTCATCTATTAAAAAAGAATGCTCTCTAATCAAGAGAAAAGGCTCAGATTCTACATGTGTGATACAGCATCCCTCCCAAGCTTGGTCTTAACAAGTGGATATTTTCAGTTAAACATTCCATCAATTCAATCAAAATGTTAATATTCTGATTAGAAAGCATTTCTCTATGCATTAATTTCCTTCCCACAGATTTTCCCCTGAAGCAAAGCACTAAACCGGTATTCACAAGTGGGTGGGTCATTTTGATTTAAAGAGGACATTTGTGTACCAGGATGCTACAGTAATTGATCATAGCAATATTTCAGGAGATTAAGCTACAATCTAAATGTGCCCACTCATATTTGTCTTATTGTACTGTGCACAGAGCCCCTGCACAGCTGCTCAACCCCTATGTGTCTGCAATAAGCAGGGGAACCAGCAAACGAGCAGCTGTCGGTTTAAATCTATATTAACTGTGTTTTTAGCGGGGTTGTTGAGCAGTGTCAGTCTCTTCTCATCTTTTGCTGCATAAATGATGCTGGAGTCATGGCAAATAAATAACCATAGTTTCAACTTCAAGGCATTATCTCCCAGGCTTCAGAGATTATGTATTTTAACAAGGCAGATACACAGAGCACCTCAGGAATTTTGAAATATTAATCTCCGTCTCCCCTGGATATGGAGTGACAAACATGAGGTTTTGAAATCCAATTGTGACTCACATCATAACATTCCCACTGCAAAACAGATAGCTCTCAAAGAAGGATCAACTCCTCCTAATGACCCTATCAACACACTCTACCTCTATGCTGATCTGAATTCTAATATCACAGAGCAAAGTAGGCCAGGCTGGAAGAAGCAGGTTTCTAATATGAGGCTGGAGAATGGCTCGAAATGCTTTGACAAATGTCACTTTCCTACGGGGAGGGTACCAGAGGCACTAGTGTAGGCAGCAATGAGTGCAGAATAGGATGCAGAACTATCTCGGAAACCTCTGATGCAAAGATGCTTCTCCCAAGTCCTTTGGTTTTAAACTAAAGCTAAGACCTGTGATGTCATAATCAGAAAGTAAAGGCCCAGCCCAGTAATGAGAAAAACTCAATCACACACATGGCTGTCAATTCCAGACAGACTGACTGACAAACAGACTGATTGACTTACTGATCTTACATGCTTGAGACACAGCCCAGCAAGTTCTCTGCCACTGAGCTTCAGTCCCAGGCCATGCCTAGAAGAGCTTAAAGGAAAGGCAACATGGAGCATACAGAGCAGCCACATGGAAAGGAGAGTGCTGTGTGGTCAAGAACAGAGAAGTGAGAAGAAAGGACCATTTTGCTGGCTGGTACTGCTCCTGCATTGCCGTAGGAAAAACACAATGGAGTCTTGCATTGTTGAATCTTAAACGTTCTGTTAGTCACTGGTTCATTTATGCTTCACGTGTCAATAAGTATCAAAAATAAGGCTTACCCAGAGCTGGAAGGCAATTCTATATTGATGAAGATACTGTGCACTTCAGACACAGGGTGCGGAGAACCCTGAGGCTCCATGAAAGGCACCATGAAAGCTTCTAAAGGAGGAAAACAACCAACAGTCCAACCTCGCTATGACATTTATGAACCACAACAATGACCAGCACCACACCATAACCCTAAGCATGCAGTCATGGTACATATACCTCAGCAGTAACCAATGGATCACTAATTGGATTTAAGATCTGCTCAATGAGAGAGAAATCACACCCAAAACTTGAAACCTAACCCAGAATTAGTTAAGTAATGGATCTTGGAGGAGAACTTACAAACATCATTTTACTAAACCAGCATAAATCCTAACTATATTCTAAATATCTATGTCCTTACACACACAGGGAAGTGTGGTCCTCATCCCTCATCAAGGAAAACTACTGTTGTAACAGAGGAAAATCATTACAGAAAACCGCAACTAACCAAAAATGCAGATCTGTGGAGTCCAGTTCCAATAAATACACCCATAAAAGAACTCCGTGCCTAGAGCTCAGGAAACATGGAGGGAGAGGAGGCAGAAAGACTGTTAATAGCCAGAGGATCAGGGAATTTGCTATCAGACTGTGGATCTTAGTAAATTCAGAAGCTATACCCAGAACATCTCACCAACGTTGACTATGTAAACATGGCTGAGGAAAGACAACAGTAGGCGCGCTAATGTGGACAAGGAGAAGAGCATGGGGCCTCTACCCTATATAAAGAACTACAGGCAAGGAAGGAATGCTGAGAGTGGGGGAGGAGCACCCCAACTGGTAATTCAATACCAAATGGTCAGCCCTGAAATATACATACAAGCAAGCATATACAGACTGAGCAGGTTGTATTGAGAGTGTCCACATCCAAATCTCTGGGGTCTGAGAATATATCACCTGCAAAAGAGTGTATTAGAAGACGTGGCTCAGTATGGATTTTAAGATAGGGACATTGTTCTGGATCATCAATATTGGTCCAGTCTCCCATCTAATATGTGTAATACATTAGATGTATATGCAATAAATGTAATCTATATAATCCTGGAATCCTTGAAAGCAGAGTGTTTCACTCTGATGCAAGAAGTCAGAAAGAGCTGGGCAGTGGTGGCGCATCCCTTTAACCCAGCACTTGGGAAGCAGAGGCAGGTGGATTTCTGAGTTCAAGGTCAGCCTGGTCTACAGAGTGAGTTCCAGAACAGCCAGGGCTACACAGAGAAACCCTGTCTCGCAAAAAAAAAAAAAAAAAAAAGAAAAGAAAAGAAGAGAGAGAGAGAGAGAGAAGAAGTCAGAAAGATGCAAAGTGCAAAGAAAGGGATTTTAGACTCCTGCATTTGAAAGTGGAAGAAGGGACCAAGATTCAAGGAAGAGCAGCAGAAGACAGAAGGACAGAAGCTAGAGCTACTTGTTTATCCCAATAAGACTTATGTCAGACTCTGACCCTATGGAACTGAAATATAGTAAGCCTGTGCTATGTTAACCAATAAAGTTGTGCAAATTTTTCAGAGCATTAATCGAAAACTGAAATATGCATAACAGGTCCTATCCCATGTCCCTAAAAGTGATACCAAAATGCTTGCTAATGTATTTGGAGGCTCCAAAAAAACCCAGTCAATCCTTCCTAGAATTAATCTGTCCTTCAGAAGCAAACGCTTAGATGATACAGATAATAAATAGAGGCTGCATCTCACAAGGTTCCCAGACAGCCACCACATCTCAGCATAAGCCCTTCTGAGAAACACACTCAGATGCTCCCCGTGGTGGGAGCATGTGGGCACTCTGCTCTTGAGGGTGCCTGACAGGCTAAGCCTCCGACTCACTACAGCAGTACTTCCCCATGTTTAGCAACATGTAGTAAATCCCCAGAGCCTACAACATCATTAATAATGCTGTAAGCTTATATATTAGCATTTCAATGACATAATTCTAATTCATTGTTTTCATGCAAGTATTAGATCATGTCTTGTTATTATAAATGTTGCAAAGCCATGTAACTGGTCACATATCATTTCATCACACAAAATAAATTACTTAACCCTACTTGGAAATGTCCTCTTACAGGCATCTTTTAATGAATAATACATAGATCTTCTCACATGTGTGCATACACACACAGGCAAAGGCTGGTAAAGAAGAGACACTCAAATTACCTGCAATTTTAAGTATATCTTGACCCCTAAGCATTTATAACAAACCAGTCCTTTTCCCAAATGCTTTCTCCACCCTCTTTCCCATAGTATAGCCCTTTCCTGCTAACATCTTAACATTTATTGCAAGTTCTAATTACACTGTTTATAAATTTAGATGATTATTTGTTATTGGCTTTCCTGCCAGCATGGAAATGACAAAGCTTGTGCATATCTGGTTCATACTAATGATTCCAAGAGAATACAGCACAGTTCTCAGTCCAAGTATGGGCTCAGCACACATCCGTAGGCTGAGCAAATTCAAACAGTTCTCTGTAAAAACATCCATGTCTATAGCCTCATGCCTGAGCTAATACTCAATGCAAAAGAACCAGTATTTGTTGCATTCTGTATGCATTGTATGTAGTGAGGCAACCATCAAATGGTCAGAAAAGACTTCTCAAAATCTTTCTAGAAAACAGTAAGGTGGCATATATGAACAAATATGTTAAAGTCTCAAAAATAAATGCTTCATGTTATTCCCAAAGTAAATGGGAATGAATAACTCAAAATAAAACGAATTTTATAATGCAGAGAATGGAAGAAAATATATAAGCCGAAATGTTAAAGACCCAATTTTCTATGATTTGAGAGTAAGAAATTGAAGATAATAATAGGGAAGGCATCTCTGTATAGAAGCTGATTCCTTCTCAGGGGGTCTTCCACCTACTCTTGTGTAATCCTTCTCTCTCCTCTGAGACTATCTGTCTCTCCTAGAGTACTCCCTCCATGATCATGCATTGAAATCATTTGTGTACACCTTTCTTTTGATTCTGAGCCTCTGGAGGATATTGCTGTGTGTGTGTGTGTGTGTGTGTGTGTGTGTGTGTGTGTGTGATATAACAATCACAGGGCTTGAAGGAATAGACAATAGACTACATTAATAGTGATGAGAAATTGTACCCATTGAGTGGCTTTTGTGAGTTAAACACCTTTGCAATAGTTTATTTAATTCTAAGGTTCTTGAGTGAGATTCAGTCTTTGTGTTCATGTGTTCATGTTACAGAGAAAAAAGTTCTGGCCCTGAGGACTAAGTAAAATTTGGAAGGAATGAGAGCTAGGTACTAAAAACACCAAGAAAGTGCAAAGATCAAGAAGGGACGAAAACTGTGTGTTTGAGAGAAAACAGTAAAATGGGTAAGTACTGGGCACACTGGGCAGGAGTGGGTGGGCTAGAGGAAACAAGCTTTAGGGATAAAGAAAAGTGGATGACAGGACAGTGTTGAGCCAGTGTGTGGAGATGCAAGGAGTGCTGTGATAGGACAATATTGAACCACTGCGTGGAGATGTAAGGAGTGCTGTGATAGGACGCTGGTGAACCATTGTGTGGAGATGTAAGAAGTGCTGTGATAGGACGCTGGTGAACCACTGTGTGGAGATATAAGGAGTGCTGTGATAGGACGCTGGTGAACCACTGTGTGGAGATGTAAGAAGTGCTGTGATAGGACGCTGGTGAACCACTGTGTGGAGATATAAGGAGTGTTGTGATAGGACCCTAGTGAACCACTGTGTAGAGATGTAAGAAGTGCTGTGATAGGACGCTGGTGAACCACTGTGTGGAGATGTAAGGAGTGCTGTGATAGGACGCTGGTGAACCACTATGTGGAGAGATAAGGAGTGCTGTGATAGGACACTGGTGAACCACTGTGTGGAGATGTAAGAAGTGCAGTCATAGGATGGTGTTGAACTACTATGTGGAGATGTGAGTGGGGCAGAGTCATATGAACTTTGTCTCAGATCCCCAAATCCCAACTCAGAAGCCATCATTTATATTATGCTGCAGTTCCAATATATTTCAGAAAGTTCTCTGGCAATGTGTGAAAATAGACTAGTGCATCCCAGGTATGCAGTCTCTATGAACCTCATAATTATATTGAATGTTGTGTAGACACTAGTCATTTTAGAACCCAGCTTAGCTTTTTGTTGTTGTTGTTGTTGTTGTTAGTACTAGTAGCTAAAAGTCAGAAGAAACCCAAAGAGCAGGATGTTAACATTAAAATGAACAGCACCTTCCAACAACCTGAAAGATCAAGGCAGGTAATTAGCTTCTGATGGCATGTTTATCCAATACAGACTCCTAGAACACTAAATGTGACTATGATCTTTTGAATACAAAAACTTTCAGACACATTTATTGTCCAACTGTTGTTACAACAGTGGATCTACAGCCCCTTTTGTCCGCAGGCACACACACACACACACACACACACACACATACACACACACACACACACACACACACACACATGAGCTATCAAACATGCCAAGATAAGAAATAGTATACATTTTCTACTTATTGGCATTTGACTTTAATCTTCAGAGTAACAGTAAGTAGAGAGAAAGGATATGGTCGGAAACTCCCAAGTGAATGCTGAGAGCCAGTGGTTTTGTTTAGTGGTGTTGTATGAAGAACAGTGATTTTCCATTTGTTTTGAAAGTCTATTAAGTCACTCTAAAGCTTCCCCATTGGTGCTACAGTGTCAAGAAATTCAAAACCCAAATCATTACATCCACTGTAAGTCTTGGCATTGACCATCAGCCTAGCACTTCTCACTCAGATGAGCATGCTGGTTTTTCAATTTAGAAACATTTCTAAATGCACTGTTGTGAGGCCATCTACTTTTTTATCCTTTGTAGACATAGGAAAGAGAATGACAATAACTAATTAGAAATTTCAGTAGATCAACTAGGTCTCACCCACAATTTATAGACTTATTGTCTTCAGTGCTTTAAAGCTAAGCTTGAATTGTCAAAGGTTTATCTTTGAAAAACACCAGTGAGAAACTTTAGCAGGTCAATGACTCCATATGGAGCTGGAGAGATGGCTCAGTGTTTTAAGAGCACTTATTGCTCTTGCAGAAAACCTGGATTTGCTTCTCAGCACCCACATGGATGTTCATACTTAACCATAAGACTAGTTCCAAATAATTCAATGCCTTCTGTTGACCTCTAAAGGCAACAGATATGTACCCTGTGGATAGACATACATATAGTAAAACACTCATTTAGATACACTGAAAAAATATTTAAAATAGTAGTAGCAGCAGCAGTAGCAGTAGTAGCAGTAATTACTAACCATTTTAAGGGCTCATTAAGTACCAAATATGATGTTGATGATTTTATAAATTGTTAACTAATTAAGTTAGCATCAATATTTAACATGATAGATCCAATCATTATGTTCCATGCTGCAGATAAGAAAATTCAAGCTAAGCAAAGTTGTTCCAAAATGTCAGTGACACATCCTGGAGTTGTAGCCCACTATTATAAGAAGTAAAGTGCAAATAACAATGTATGCTCTAGAATAGCAGCCTAGATCCCATGCATATTATAAGACAGAAGGTAAGGTGTAACTCTGCTCTCAATTATCCAAATGTTCTTGACTTGGTGACCTTTTCCAGCTGGCCCACACTCATGTTTACTCAGCATCTTTTCCAGGCAGAGCATTGTTTGATTATTGCCTTTGAAGAACATACAATTGGGTTTTTTATGTGTGTGTGTGTGTGTGTGTGTGTGTGTGTGTGTGTGTGTGTGTTTTAAGGGTGATAAGATGTTCAACTTAACTTGAAAGCAAGGTCAGGTTGAGAAAATGGAAGAAAATATTTACTCAGAAACAAAAATTCAGTGAATTAAAGATATGAGAAAATGAAAGCATGTGAGAAGGAAATTTGTCAGAGGAATTCCATAGTTCATGTTATCAATGGCCAGGTATCCAAATGATGAACTCAAGACTTAGTGATGCTGGTAAATGGTCACAGAAGGAAGTTGAAGACTATGAGGCAGGTGCTGAGGAAGACTTCCAGTACTGATGGAGAAATCATCAAAGGACATGATCATAAGAGATCTGTAAGCCTGAGACAGCAGGGAACTTGGCAAGGTACACTGGAAGGAAAATGCTACAACCTCAAGGAACAGCAGAAAGGATGGTTTTTCTCCTGTCACCTTCATTAAATCAGGATACAGGTGTCCTTCCTAATTTCCCCCATCCCAATTATACCCAAGGCTTGTTTTCATTCATTTAGTATAAACACTGCTTATGGGTATTCAGAGTCCCTACAGTTTTGATATCCTGATATTTAATGCACTATTTATTCCTACAAAATAAAGTATGTGGATAACAACACCACAAAGACTCAGCATATATGGTTGGGGAACAGTACCCTTAAGATGTTTTCTTTCAACATAAAAATAGTTTTGGCAGCTATTCCAATTGTAGATAAGAATGGCAATGTCAATTTCCTGGAGTACACGGGCCTCTTCACCAAGGGAAGCAGGTAGACTAACTGCAGACCTTCACCTCTCCTACGCACCTCCAAAATTCCCCTAGTCTCTTCTCCAGATCTGCAAGAGAACACTTACTGCAGACTCCAGCTGAAATCTTCCCAAATTGATCCCACAGATCTACCCCTCCTGACTTCCCTCCTCTGACTCATTGTATTACCTGAACCCCTAGCTCCATCAGGCATTGCCTGTGAACCCACAGGCCATACTGAGCAATTACAGATCTTCATCTCTCCTTCTGCTCCTCTAAATCCAATTCCCAGTCTCATTCCCAGCTTAGCAGCACACTTTTTGCTACTGCTTCTCCACACTCTCTGTCCCCATTCCCAGCAGACTAACCAAAGAGATCCTGGTGGAACACCTTGCTTTCTTCCCTCTCTATGAATTCCCTTAACTACACCCTGTCCATTCCTAATCCTAAGTATCAGGACCCAATATCCAGAAACACATTTTACTTGGAACCCCAGTGCCCATACCTATCAGTATCACAGAAGATTTTCCTATCAGGCAACACACTGTCATTAAACTCTCATAAGAACCAGAGAGGAAACAGAAGCCAAAGAACAAAACACACATCCTATAAAGACAAGACTTGATATCAACACATAGAATTACAATATTTCCAATCTCAGATGTTAGATGTGAGTGACCATTAAAACACAATCAACAACCAGAACACTATGTCTAGACTAGACAGAGCAATATGTGAAGACTAGAACCCAACAAACCTTCCACAGCAATCGCTGAATATTCCAACATAGGTGAAGCACAAGAAAAAGACCTTCAAACAGCCTTCATGAATGTGACAGAGCTCCTTATAGAAAATGAAGGAATACCTTAAAGTAATCTATGAAAACATGAAAAACAGTAAAAGGAAGTGAATAAAACCATTCAAGAGCCAAAATTAGAACTAGATCAATACAGAAAAATCCAAACTGAGGGAAATCTGGAAATGAAATCTTAGAAACTCTAACAGGAACCACTGAGGCATGCATTACCAACAGAGTACAAGAGGTAGAAGAAAGAAGGTCAGGTAGTAAAGACATGATAGAAAAAATGGATACCCCAGTCAAAGAAAATGTTAAGTCTAAGAAACTTCTAGAATAAAACATTCAGAAAATATGGGTCACTATGAAAAGACCAAATCTAAGAATAATATGATTAGATGTCAAAGGTAAAGAAAATATTTTCAACAAAATCACAGAAGAAAATTTCTCTAACATAAAGAAGGAAATGTCTACCAAAGTGTAAGAAGCACACAAAACATCAAATAGACTGGACCTAAAAGCCAAGTCTCTTTTGCACAAAATAATAAAAACATTAAAAGTACGAAACAAAGAAAAAATATTAAAAGCTGCAAGGAATAAAGACCAAGTAACTGATAAAGGCAGACCAATTAGAATTATACCTGACTTCTCAATAAAGACTCTAAAACCCAGAAGGGCCTGGACAGATGTGCCACAGACTCTAAGGAACAACAAATGTTAGCTGAGACAACTATATACACTAAAGCTTTCAATTACCATAGATGGATAAAATAAGTCATTCCATGATAAAACCCAAATTTAAGCAATATTTAACTACAAATATAGCCTTACCGGAGATGCAAGAAGATAAACTCTAACCTAAAGAGGTTAACTACATCCAAGAAATCACAGAAAATTAATAATCCCAGACCAGAAAAATCAAAAGAATGGAAGTGAACACACACCACCACCAACAACAACAATAATATCAACAGTCATTGTTCACTGATGTCTTTCAACATTAGTGGTCTCAACTTCCAATAAAAAAAAAAACACATTCTAACATAATGAATGCAAAAATAGGATCCATCCTTCTGCTTCACCCAAGAAACACATCTTAACATCAAGGACAGACATCATCTGAGAGAAGAGTTGGAAAAAAGATTTTTTAAGCAAATAGACCTAAGAAACAAGGTGGTATAGCCATTTTAATATCTGACAATATAGACTTCAAACCAAAATTAATCAGAAGAGATAGAAAAGAACATTACATACTCATCAAAGGAAAAATACACCAGAAGAAAACATTTAAATTCTTAACTTCTATATCCCCAAAATAAGGGCATTCAACTTTGTAAAAGAATACTTTTATAGCTTAAATTACATATTAACCCTCACAAACTGATGATGGAAGATTTAAATACTCACAGTCTCACCAATCAACAGGTCATCCAGACAAAAGCCAAACAGAGAAATACTGGCGATAAATGAAAGGAAAATCCCAAAGCATCTTTATTTGCAAAAGATTTAATAGTATATATAAGTGGCCTGAAAATTTCCACCAGTAAACTTCTATAGTTGACAGAAAACTTTCAGCAAATTATCTGGATATAAAATGAACACAGAAAAATCAGTATCCCTCTTATATGTATACAAATGACAAAAGGTCTGGGAAAGAAACATTTTTCACAACAGTCTCAAATAGTATAAAATATCATCGGGTATCGCTAACCATTCCATTGATCTACCTGCCTGTCACTGTACCAATACCATGCAGTTTTTATCAATGGAATGGAATTGAAGACTCAGAAATGAACCCACACACTTGATCTTTGACAAAGGAGCTAAAACCATCCAGTGGAATAAAGACAGCATCTTCAACAAATGGTGCTGGTTCAACTGGCAATCTACATGTAGAAGATTGTGAATTGATCCATTCCTATCTCCCTGTACAAAGCTCAAGTCCAAGTGGGTCAAGGACCTCCACATAAAACCAGATAAACTGAATCTAATAGAAGAGAAAGTGGGGAAAAGTCTCAAACATATGGGTACAGGGGAAAAGTTCCTGAACAGAACACCAATGGCTTGTGCTCTAAGATCAAGAATCGACAAATGGGACCTCATAAAATTACTAAGCTTCTGTAAGGCAAAGGACACTGTAAATAGAACAGAACGGCAATCAACAGATTGGGAAACGATCTTTACCAATCCTATGCCCAATAGAGGGCTAATATCCAAGGTATACAAAGAACTCAAGAAGCTAGGTTCTGGAGATCCAAATAACCTTATCAAAAATTGGGGAACAGAGCTAAACAGAGAATTCTCAACTGAGGAAACTCGAATGGCTTAGAAGCACCTAAAGAAATGCTCAACATCCTTAGTCATCAGGGAAATGCAAGTCAAAACAACCCTGAGATTCTACCTCACACCACTCAGAATGGCTAAGATCAAAAACTCAGGAGACAGCAGATGCTGGTGAGGATGTGGAGAAAGAGGAACACTCCCCCATTGCTGGTGGGAATGCAAGCTGATACAATCTCTCTGGAAATCAGTTTCGCTGACCCTCAGAAAAATGAACATAATACTACCTGAGGACTCAGCTATTCCACTCCTGGGCATATACCCAGAAGATGCTCCAACATGTAATAAAGACACATGTTCCACTATGTTCATAGCAGCCATATTTATAATAGCCAGAAGCTAGAAACAACCCAGATTTAACTTTGCTAAGTGGTATGTATTGTGATCCATTTCTTTTAGAGTTTCAATTTGGTGAGGTACAGGTTTTTAAAGGATGTCCTTATGACTCTCTGGATTTCCTTGGTATCTGTTGTTATGTTCCCCTTTTCATTTCTAAATTCTGTTAGTTTGTATTTTCTCCTTGCTTTTTAGTTTATGTCAATGAGGGTTTGTCAATTCTACTGATACTCCCGGAAACTGAATCATCAACCAAAGGACCATGGAGGGACCCATGGTGCTGGCCACATATAGGGCAGAGGAGGGTCTTGTTAGAAGTCAGGGAGAGCAGAGGTCCTTGGGCCTTAGAGTGTTAGATCCCCCAGTATAGGAGAATGCCAAGGAGGGAAGACGAGAGTGGATGGGTGAGTAGGGGAATACCCCCATAGTGACGGGAGGAGGGGGACAGGAATGGGGAGGTTCCAAAGGGGTGATCTGGAAAGGGGGAAACATTTGAAATGTAAATAAAGTATGAAAAAAATTCTAAAGGAAAAAAAATCATGTGTTCCAAGGTGTGTGGATTTGGGTCTTGTCTTAGATTAGTTTTCATTGATCAATGTGTCTGTTTTTGTGCCAATGCAATATTGTTTTATGCCAATATGTACTATTTTATTACTATAGCTTTCTAGTTTTACTTTAAATTGGGAATGGTGGTACCTCCTGCAGTTCTTTTATTATTCAAGAATGTTTCAGCTATCCTATGTTTTTTGTGTTTACATATGAACCTGAAAACTATCTTTTTAAGATCTGTGAAGAACTGTGTTGGAATTTTGACAAAAATTTCCTTTTGTTGCCTGATTGCTCTAGCTAGAACTTCAAGCACTATGTTGAATAGATAAGGAGAGAGAGGGCAGCCTTGTCTAGTCCCTGATTTTAGTGGGATTGCTTCAAGTTTCTCTCCATTTAGTTTGATGTTGGCCACTGGTTTACTGTATATTGATTTTACTATGTTTAGGTATGCTCCTTGAATTCCTGATCTTTCCAAGACTTTTATCATGAAGGGATGTTGAACTTTGTCAAGTGCTTTTTTAGCATTTAACAAAATGACCATGTGTTTTTTTTCTTTGAGTTTGTTTATGTAGTGGATTACATTGCTGGATTTCTGGGTATTGAATGATCCCTGCAACCCTGGGATGAAGCCTACTTGGTCATGGTGAATGATCATTTTGTTGTGTTCTTGGATTCGGTTTGCAAGAATTTTATTGAGTATTTTTGCATTGATATTCATAAGGGAAATTGGTCTGAAGTTTTATTGCTGGGTCTTTGTGGGGTTTTGGTATCAGTGTAACTGTGGCCTCATAGAATGAATTTGGTAGTGCTCCTTCTGTTTCTATTTTGTGAAATAGATTGAAAAGTATTGGTATTACTTTGAAGGTCTGATAGAATTCTGCATTGAACCCATCTGCTCCTGGGCTTTTTTGGGTTGAGAGACTTTTAATAACTGCTTCTATTTCTTTAGGGGTTATGGCACTGTTTAGATGGTTTATCTGATCCTGATTTAACTTTGGTAACTGGTATCCTTCTAGAAACCTATCCATTTCCTCCAGATTTTCCAATTTTGTTGAGTATAGGCTTTTGTAGTAGGATCTGATGATTTTTTTTAATTTCCTCTGAATCTGTTGTTATATCTCCCTTTTTTTCTAATTTTGTTAATTTGGATACTTTCTCTGTGCCCTCTGGTTAGTCTGGCTAAGGGTTTATCTATCTTGTTGATTTTCTCAAAGACCAGCTCCTGGTTTTGTTGATTCTTTGTATAGTTCTTTTAGTTTCTACTTGGTTGATTTCAGCCCTTAATTTGATTATTTCCTGCCTTCTACTCCTCTTGGGTATATTGGCTTCTTTTTGTTCTAGAACTTTCAGGTGTGCTGTTAAGCTACTAGTATATGCTCTCTCCAGTTTCTTTTTGGAGGCATTCAGAGCTATGAGTTTTCCTCTTAACACTGCTTTCATTGTGTCCCATAGGTTTGGGTATGTTGTACTTTCATTTTCATTAAATTCTAGGAAGTCTTTAATTTCTTTCTCTATTTCTTCCTTGACCAAGTTATCATTGACTAGAGCATTGTTCAGCTTCCATGTGTAGGTGGGCTTTCTGTTGTTGTTGTTGCCACTGAAGACCAGCCTTATTCCGTAGTGATCTGATAGGAGGCATGGGATTATTTCAATCTTCTTATATCTGTTGAGGTTTGTTTTGTGACCAATTATATGATCAATTTTAGAGAAGGTACCATGAGGTGCTGAGAAGAAGGTGCATTCTTTTTATGTAGGATGAAATGGAACACATGATTTTTGATAATGAACCCAGAAATAAATGCTGGGGGGGGGGGGAGACAACATCTTCAACAAACTGTGCTGGCCAAATTGGATGTATTCATGTAGAAGAATGCAAGTAGATCCATACTTATCACCCTGCACAATCAGGATCAAATGGATCAAAGACCTCAACATAAAATCAAATACAATGAACGTGTTAGAGAAAGTGGAGAATAGCTTTGAATGTACTGGCACAGTAAAAGACTTCTGGACAGAACAACGTTAGCACAGGCATTGCGGTCAACCATTAATAAATAGGACTTCTTGTCTCTTGTTTTGTCCTATTTGGCTGCTGTCTCTTGGAGTCCTGTACTTCTCAGTAAAAGGGGGAAACAGATGTAGGTGAGTGGGAACAGGGGGAGGGGCTATCAGGAGTGGAGGGAGTTGACTGAAAACTACAGTCAGGATGTACTGTATGAGAGAAAAGGCTATCTGCAATATAAATAAGTGAATGAATAGATGGATGATGGATAGATAGATAAATAGATGAGAGAGATAGTTTCAGGACATTGAAAGAATAAACATAAGCTATGAGTAAAAATAATAAAATAAATGAAATCTCACAACACTGAGACACTTCTGCACGGCAAAGGACAGTGTCATTCAGACAGAGTGGCAGACTACAGAATGGGAAAATATATTTTTCTGAAAAATTCATTCAATAGGGGGATACTATTCAAAATATATAAAGAACTCAAGAAACTAGATATCAAGAAAAAATAACCCAATTCGAAGATGGGTTACAGATTGAAACAGAGAATTCTCAATAGAGAAAACTCAAAAGGCCAAGATGTACTTAAAGAAATATTCAACATCCTTAGCCATCAGCAAAATGCAACTGTTTTGAGATTTCATTTTACATCTGTCAGAACAGCAAAGAGCAAGCAAACTAATGACAGCTCATGTTGTCAAAGATGCCGGGTGAGAAGAATATTCATATATTGTGGATGGGAGTGCAAACATGTACAGTCACTATGGAAATCAGCATAGCAGTTCCTCAGGAAGATAGGAATGGATCTACTTCAAGATCCACTTGGGCTACAGCACTCTAGGGTATATACCCAAAGGATGCTTCATCCTACAACAAAGACCCTTGAAACCATTTTCATTGCTGCTAATTCATAATAGCCAGAAATTGGAAACAACCTAGATATCCCTCAATAAAATAATGGATAAAGAACATTTGGTATATTTACTCAATTACTCAACCATTAAAAAAAATTACATCATAAAAGCTGTAGGCAAATGGATGGAACATATATATATATATATCATCCTGAGTGCCATATCCCAGACCCAGAAAGACAAATATGGTATGGATTCACTTCTATGTGTATATTAGCTGTTAAGTCAATGCTAATCGAGCTACATTCCACAGAAACACACAGGGTAGTAAGGGACTAGAGGATACAGATAGATCTCATTAGGAAAGGGAAATAGAGTAATCGTGAGGGGACTGAAGGTGGGGCTGTAATGGGAGGATCAAGTGGAGAAGAAGAGACACTGATGAGAGGGAATACAGGGAGAAACAGACAAAATTAATGGGTATTTGAGGGGTAGAACAGAAGCCTAATAGAGTAGAAACCTCCCTAAATATATGATGGTGATCTAAATGAAATCACCAAGTAACGGGGGAGACACAAGTCCCAACTAGGCATTTCTTGTCACCTTGTCACCAAATGAAACTTTTTCTAGTACCAGTATTAGGTTACATTTCACTGAATTGTTAGCCAAAGGGTCCCAAAGGAATTAACAAACAACCCAGGCTGTTGCAAATACTGTAGTTTGTTCCCCCAAATTAACTGCAAGGCTGCATTGCTAAAGACAATACATATACATGTCATCAGATATAGAGATGTCAAACTGGTGATTATATAGGGCCTTTGCCCCTAAGCACCAGAAACGTACTCTACATGCTACCAAAATAGAAATAGGAACATCAAGGCAGCCACAAATCCTTTGATCTCCATGGTATACTGCCCGAAAGACAGGCTAAGGCAATGGTGGCACAAAGTTTGTGGAAGTAACCAACCAATAACTAATTTGACTTAAGGCCCACTCCACAAGAAGAAACCCATATCCAATAGTACTTGAGAAACCAAGAACCTGAGATTAGATAGCCTAGAGACCTAGGGTAAACCAAATAATACAGCTCTCAAAACTGAGAAAAAAAAATGTAGTGATAAAATGACCCCTAATGATATTTGTCTCATACATACTCATAGATCAGTGCCTTGTTCAGCCATTATCAGAGAAGCATGCTCCTGCAGCAGAGGAGACCCACAATTAGACGTTATGCAGACAGTGAGAGACCATGGAACACTCAGCCTTAAATAGGATGTCTCCATCAAATACCTCCCCTCAAGAGCTCAGGAAACCCCTCAGAAGTGGAAACAGAAAGGCATAAGAGCCAGAGAAGATGGAGGGCACCAAGAAAACAAGGCTCTCTAAATCAACATGAGCAAAGCTCCTATGAACTCACAGAGACTGAAGTGGCAATGTGCAGGGACTCCAAAGGTCTGCACCAGATCCTCTGTGCATACATAAGTGATTTTATGGGATTCCTGGGTGTGCAAACAACTGGGTCTCTGACTCTTGTGCCTTCTCTTGAGCTCGCTCCTTCTTTTGTTTTGTCTTATCCAACCTCTAAAGTGGAAACTTAAGTGGTTTTTGGAAAATAAGTTGGATGGTGTTTTGCTGGGGCAAACACATGAAGGAATGTTTCATTAAAGTGGACACAGATGTGAAAGGCTAAGGCAGACTCGTGAAGGACTATTTTGCTGAAGCAGACACAGGAGAGAGGCTGTTCTGCTAAAGCAAGTACGTGAAAGGACACGTGATGAAGGATCCTTTGCTCATGGCATTCATGTATTGGTCTGCCTTACATTGCATAGTTGAGCTCCATATGTCAGGACTTCATATGTAGACTGGGGTAGATTGGATGCACATGCTGAGGCAAGGCACATGGAAGACACGTGATGTTTGGAAGGGTCTTGATAGAGTGAAGGAGACAGAGCTTGGCTTGCTGGTACAGCCAGCTGTGCAAGGCTTGTGAGTCTCAAGTCTTCCATGATCTTCACGTCCCTGAGAGAGGCACAGCTGAAAAATTCCCCTGGGGTTCCTGCTGGTCCCTCCTGCTGACTGGAGCTGAGGCTGAGGCCTGGCTGACTCTGGTAGGTTGTGTCACTGCTGTTGCTAACCTGACTCTACCAAACTGGGCTGATGGTGTATCTGTGAGGTGTTTGGATCTAGTTGCTTGCTGTTGCCTGCTAACCTATAAGCTGAACTGCCGACTTCCAGACAACACAGACGGGAGTTGCTCCACAGATCCTTTCTAAACAGGTCTGCTTCCCCTACACCCTTCTTTTCCACTACCTCTGGTGGGTGGTGGGCTAAAAGGGTGGTTAAGGCATTTAAGAACCATCATTAAAAATTGGTTTTGAAAAAATTAAAGTTACATATCTCAAGGCAATTTTTTTAATTTTATCTTATATTTTACTTTGTTATAATTAAAACGGATGGATGGATGGACGGATGGATGGATGGATGGATGGACGGACGGACGGACGGACGGACGGATGGACGGATGGACGGATGGATGGATGGATGGAAACATAACCATTAGGATAAAGTTTAACAATTAAACTGTCATTTAATCAATTTCCTCCAGTGGAGTGACACTGGGTTTATCACCCAATATAGGGCAAGCCTCGTGTTCAGGTAGAGTTGACCAATATATAATGGACTCCCTAGGTTTTTGTGTGTATTTTTATTTGATTATGGTTTGGTGTTTGGTTTGTTTTTTCGTTTGGGGGTTTTGATTAATTTTGTTTTCTTGGTGTTGGGTTGTTTGTTTCCTTGTTTGTTTGTTTGTTTGTTTTTCCAAGACAGGGTTTCTCTGTGTAGCCCCTGGCTGTCCTGGCTCTTGCCTCTGCCTCTCCAGTGCTGGGGATTAAAGGCAAGAGCTGCCACTACCACCAGGCTTAGCTCTTTTGTTTGTTTTGTTTTTGTTTTGTTTGTTTTGTTATATACATCATGTTGAAGAAGGTGAAGGAGAGGGTGACCACATAGGAAGACCAGCAATCTCAATTAACCCGGACCTCAGGGAGCTCCCAAGCACTGAGCCACCAACCAGGAGCATACATAGGCTGGTTGAGGTCCCAAAACTTACATAACAGGGGACTGCCTGGTCTGGCCTCATTGGGAGAAGATGTACCTAACCCTAGAGAGACTTGAGGCCCCAGTGAAGGAGGAGGTTTGTGTTGGGGGAGATGGCACCCTCTTGGAAGAAAGGTGGAGGAGGAATGGGATGAGGAACTGTGGGAGGGGGGACTGGAAGAGGGGCAAGGGCAGGAATGTAAAAAACCAACCAACCAAACAACAAGGACTATTTAGATGTATGCCTTATTGTTTCATACACCGAAATTTGTCAGAAGGGCAAGAGATCCTCCTCTGTCAAGCAAAGAGGAGAGAATGCAAATGCAGCAAAGACAAGCCTACTGGATTTTTACTCAGATTAATGGGATTTCTTTGCTTGGCCATATTCAGACTAAGCCCCTTAACTCTGTGAACTTCGCCTGGGCAGTGCATTCATTTTTTCAATGGAAATCAACTGTCTAACTGTATTTACATTATGATAATAACCCGACAAACTTGTTTAATATCAGAAGACTTACTGGAACAGATGAATAGTTTCAGTATGATATCCAGGGGACAGAAATTCAATTAAAACCTGTAAGGAGTATGGAGAGAGGTGGCTATTGCTCAACACAGACCACGGGGCCCTTCGCTGAAGCACAGCTATTAGCCGAACTGGTTGAGAAATCCTGTTTTCTTTTATGGCAATCTGTTAGCTTGTATAAAATTAAATTAATAAAAGCACCAAGCTCTCTCTGTGGTGAGAGAGCAGAATGAGGCCAAAGGCTAGTTGCATATTTTATAATTATGGATTAAGTGCATTATGCCAAGCAAATTAAAGATATGCCACAATTATAATAAAAATGAGAGACTGCACATCTCCAAGCAGTGATTGTGTGACTATCGCATTTGAAGGAGTTGGTGCTCTACCTACCAAAGGCAATTGTTTTCCCCATAAAAATGGGGGAGGAAATTACCTGCCATACACACATTCCTTCAGTAGGCAGAACAGCACTTGCGAAGACAGTTGTCTGAAAGCTAAATTGAGCTCTTGACTGCCTGTGCTGTGCTCAGAATGGACTCCAGAGCTCAAGAGCTGCTCCACATCCCTAAGGGGAGTGCTTCAGAGCACAGAGACTGCCAAGCCCATTCAAGGAATGAAAGGGTTCCAACCAGGAGGAATCTCATCAGCCCTCTAAGGAACATCGGAAAAGCAAGGGTTTTATCCTACCCAGTGCTGCAAAGGAAAATAAATCCTCCGTGAGGAAATCTGCAGTCTGCCCCTCCTCCTGCCTTCTGCACTGGGAGCCTTTACTGTGGTTTTCTGATAGCTTTGGCAGACAAGAAACAAAAGTCCTTTGTGTGAAAACGGCTGGCACTTTGGGATGCCCTGCTCTCTGCTGTAGAAAAGGGCGGACCTTCTTTATATCTTTCCTTGTCATTTCTTAACACATCTGTTGTAAACGAGTATCTCTCTCTCTCTCTCTCTCTCTCTCTCTCTCTCTGTCTCTATCTCTGAAGGGGGCGTACCCCCACACATGCACATGATGATAAATCATGTTCTGCAAACGGAATATCCATCCTTCCAGCCATAAGCTTTCACGCATAGCAAATGATAATGCTTTCAGCACATAAGACAATTTCCCTTCTGCCAAATTTTCAGCATATTGTACTTTTCAGAAAACAAACTTTTCAACCCATATTGTTTGTAGCGGTGCGTAGGAGTGGGCATGTGCGTGCACATTTGGGCAAGCACACATACATGAGGCAATGAAGCCAGAGAGGAGAAGCTCATCAGAACCCAGATACCTTATGTCATCCTTTCTCTTCCAGTTGCTGTGAGAAGACAGTCTGACAAAAGCAACTTAAAGGCAAAGGGGTCTATTCTGGCTTACAGCTCAAGGGTTCAGCCCACCATGGGAGAGAAGGTCATGTACTGGGATCTTGAAGCAGCTGGCCACATCAAGAAGCAGAGAGCTATGCATACACTCTGCTCTCAGCCCCCTCTCTCCATCCTTGTAGTCCAGGATTCCTTTGTAGTCCAGGATTCCCAGCCAGATAATGATGCCATAAACAGTAGGCAGGTCCACTCACCCATGTTAATGTAATGAAGGTAACCCACATAGGCATGCCCAAAGGCTTATCTCCTGGGTGACCAATTCTAGATTCTTCTGAGTTAACACTAACCATCACAGCCTGAAAGAGGGTGTCAGTGGACGTAGTTCCTCCCTTCCCTCTGTATCTCCATCCTCACTATCTTGGGGTTTCCTACATTATGACCGTGGAATGGGTAAATCAAAATCTCTTACAATATTTACAAAGAGGGAGAAGAGGAACAGAAAGAGGAGAAAGAAGTGATGGCGCAGGGTGTATGACAGCCTGTTCTCAACTTTTGGAATCAGAGATCTGGGGATTTGAAGGATGGCACTCAGAATGGAATTTGAGGATTTTATCCACTGAAGTCAGGTAATCCTGATGCACATTCAAATTAACACTAAGCCCTCTTATTTCCTTCCTTCCCCAAAGATCCCAGCAGACAGATTCTCAGGGGCACCTCACGGGGAGAATCCCTTCAGTTTCTGACAATGAGCCAAACCCTTCTAGAAGGAAGAACAACAGCCAACAGTCAAGAGTCACAGGAGAGATGGGAATGGTACCTTCGTTGATGAATTTAGAGATCTTTAAAGAGTTCTGGGTCTAATCCCTCACAGATACCAAGGGACAACCATTACAAGCTTCATGACAGTTACAACTACACTAATATTATTGTCTTGGGCACAGAGTTTTGGAATAGGATCTGGTTGACAGGCTGTGGAGTTTGTGTACTTCACCCAGCCAAGCTGATGAGAGCTGAGTTATATTTAGCATCCACGTGCATAGTGAGAAAAAGAGAGAAGCACCACCTCACCTAAAGTGTCACTATGTTCTACTCAGGTCTCTAAAAAGTTGCACGGGATAAAAACTCATGCCTCTCAGGGGGATTTAAGAGGGTTAAACAAGTAGAGCCCACATTCCAAGCCTGCCAAGATCTCACTTTGAGATCTCCTTTCTTTCACCTCAGCAGGTTTCCAGAATGGGCAGAATCAATACCTTTCTGAAAGGTGTCTCTCTGTCAGGTAGTCCTCAGTCTCAGTTCACAAATTTGAAAAGGAATTCCAGCAAGGCACCTCAAAAAACGGATCAAGGATTCAGAACCAATTACCAAAGCATAATCTCACTCAGATGGGCATGCTAAGAATAATTACTCTCCATAAGAAACATGTCTGGTGCAGACGAATTGCAGAAGGCTACATAATTAAATACACCTGCCAATTCTCATTTATCTTTCTGGCAATTTGCATTTGAGGGTCCACCTGGATTGCCAGAGGCCCAGAGCTGATACACACAGTGGAGAGAAGAGCCAGGGAGTCAGAATTTCTAAAGGAGCAGAATTCTAAAATGCTGCACTCCTGCAGAGTCCTGACCAATGTTGGTTTGCTGTGAGTTTCCTCCGGAAGACATTCTGCATCCCCTCGTAGAAAACTCCTCTTTTCCTGATGTAAGAAACCCTTTAAGAAATCCTTTAAGATTGAATTCACAGTGAAGTCTTCAGTGAAGCCTCTACTGTGCCTTGATTTGCTCATCAGCAAAAGAGACATCAGGGTAGTTGGCTCCGTGGAGCTGTGTTTATGTATCACCAAGTTAATTCATGTGCAATCTTCTACAAATGATGCATAGTAACCTCTCAAGAGATATGAATTATTATCCTGTCTTCTCACTGGCCTCTGGCTGGCTTGCTTTCTCTGTAATTGGTCATATATTCAGCCATACTGAGGCTCCTCCTGATCCCCAAGAACATATAATATGGTCTGTCCACTGTGCTTTCTGTTCCCTCCCCGGCTTAGGTTGCCTTGCTCTCTAGGCTTCTCTGGGGGTGATGACCTCACATCTTGTGCTGTTGTAGACACTGGTAGACAAGATATAGGATACCTCAGAGGTGATCGTTCCATGATTCCTTCCAAGAGCAGTGAGGTAAAAAGAAGAGGAGGAGGACAGAAAAGTATGGGATAGGCTCAGCTCTTCAGAAGCTGTGTGAGCACAGGGTTATGGGGTCACTCTCAATGCAGGAGAAATATTCACCATGGCTGCATCCCCTTTGTTGGGATGTACATGCTCTCTATTCTTTGTCCTCTTCTGATCCCACTGATCTATGCTCCCAACAGTTTTCCTTTGCTTTCTGCAGTTTTCAGGTTCAAGACAGCCTGAACCGTTACTTTCTCAGTCTGATCTCAAAATTATCTCTCATAACTTTTCATTGCAAGGTGCCGAGAACTGATAATAGTTTGGGATATTGCTGTTTGAGATAGACAATGAGTGTGTTGGGGGTTTGATGTATATAGCACAACAGAGAAAGAGAGAGAGAGAGAGAGAGAGAGAGAGAGACCTAGTTAGGGTTTTACTGCTGTGAACAGATACCATGACCAAGGCAACTCTTATAAAGGACAACATTTAATTGGGGCTTGCTTACAGGTTCAGAGGTTCAGTCCATTATCATCAAGGTGGGAACATGGCAGCATCCAGGCAGGCATGGTGCAGGAGGAGCTGAGAGTTCCACATCTTCATCTGAAGGCTGCTAGAAGAATATTGACTTCCAGGCAGCTAGGATGAGGGTCTTAAAGCCCACACCCACAGTGACACACCTACTCTAATAAGGTCATACCTCCTAATAATGCCACTCACTGTGCTAAGCATATACCAATGATCAAAGACAGACAGACAGACAGATAGAGAAACATTACATGCAGTAGCATATATGGAAGTCTGAGGGTAACTTTGAGTCTATTCTTTCCTTCTACCTTTATGTAGGATGTGAGATACAAATTTAGATCTTGAGGATTGCATTGTCGGACAATGGGTACCTTCACTTACTGAGCCATCTCTACAGCCCTAAACAATAGTTTTTAACAGAAACAAGTCATGGAAGGTGTTAGTGGAAGCCCTTAATCCCAGCACACGAGAAGTAGATGTAGGCAGATCTCTGAGTTCAAGACCATCCTGGTCTACAGGGTAAGTTCCAGAACAATGAGTACTCAACAAAGAAACCCTGTCTCAAAATAAATAAATAAATAATAACACAATAAATAAATAAATAAATCAAAAGAAGAACAAAAACACTAATGATAATAAAGCCATGTGAATTTCATGAAGGCTTGGCAAAGACTATGGCACAAGATGGAGCTCAATAAATATCGGTGGAATAAATTCAAGTATTCATAAATGAGTGACTCCATATCCACTGTCACATACTGAAGACAGTTCAGTGTCTCTCTTTTCTAATGGACTTGGATTTGTCAGGAAGTGCAGTACCAATGTTTAAGAAGAAGAATGGAGATGTAATTATTGATTAAAATGTATGATTTTTACTTTTATATCTATGTGGCACCACATCAAAAATGTACATCCTCACACTTGATTGCCAACAGCCATGTATTAGTTTTCAGAGGAAAGAAGGGCCATGATATTATAGCAATTGAGAGCATTTCCAGAACTCTTCCCATATGAGAGAGAATAATGCAAAAACCCACTGTCTATGATTCCTTCCCTCCTTACAGTAACTATGTAGGGTTGATATTACCATTATGCTCATTATGAAGATGAGATAAGCAGAGTACAGTGACGTAGACTACTTAACACAGCTAACAGAAGAAGCCAGCGAAGAGAATGCAGGTAGTAAACCCCAAGCAGCAGACACAGCAATATGCATACTCTTGTTCCTGCTGAGTCCTAACGCCAAACATTTAACATAGCACACTTTCTTATTTTTTTTTTGTTTTGTTTTATTTATTTACATTCCAAATGTTGGCCCCCTTCCCAGTTCCCCATCCAAGAGTTCTTTACCCTATCCCCCTTTTGCCTCTGAGAGGGTATGCTCTTACCCACCCCATCCCATCCCTCACCCACCCACCCCACCTCACCCCTCTACATATCCCCCTTTTCTGGGGCATCAAATCTCTACAGGATTAGGCACATCCTCTTCCACTGAAGCCAAATAAGGCAGTCTTCTGCTACATATGTGCAGCCCATGTACACTCTTTTGTTGGTGGCTTAGTCTCTAGGATCTTCCAGGGGTCCAGGTTAGTTGATACTGTTGATCTGCCTATGGGGTTGCAATCCCCTTCAATCCCTTCAGTTCTTCCCCTAACTCTTCCATGGGGTCCCCAACCTCAGTCCAATAGTTGGCACACTTTCAACATGGTGCATAGTGTGGTCTGACTTTGCTTTGAGAAGAAATGGTTGATATCAGGGACTAGAGGGATTTCTCTGAGAGATGCATGGCAGTTGACTTTATGTAGCAACCTATGAAACAAGACATATGCAATCACCCATCTGGATCATTATACAGACTCGAACTACAATTGATCCAGAGTGGCTTAGCTTCCACAGTCACCCATGTCAACTGCTTATGAGATATTGCTAAAGTTTAGATATTGAATATCCCCTAACACTACCACAGTAAATGTGATACTACAAGATATGGTAGAACTTTAAAGAGATTGGGTCTAGAGGGCTATCCTTAGGTCACTATGTAGCATGCCCTTGAGGAGGATTTGAGCCTTTGCCACTCTTCACTCCCACTTCATGGCCATGAAAAAAGTGTTCTTCTCCACAGTTTATTCCTACCATGATGCCTCTCCCCATGTCCAAAAGGGATGGGACCATGAACATGGGATAGTAGATCCAAACCTCTGAGCCAAAATAACCTTCTTTTGACTATAGGTTGGTAATCTTAGGTATTTCACTGATGTGACAGAAAGATGACTAACACATTATAGGCATGCATGTGTGCATATGTATATCTCGTGTGTGCATATGTATGGCTGAATTTAATAATGAGTTTACAAATCTTCAGGACAAGTTTCCTAAGTTGGATCTAGATTTTCTGGAATTAGCACTCTACATAATCACATTTAAAGATGCTAATGACTATTTCCAGTAGTGAAGAGAACAAGGTCAGTCTGTGACATGAATTGATGATAGTGTCACACAAAATTTTTCCTGCATTGTATAGACCTCATCTATCACTTATAATAATCAAGGACTTGGATACGCTGATAAATACCTTTGGAAAACAATGACTATGATAAGCTTAGTTGGATGCTCCTGATGTCCTTGGGCAAGGCAATAAAAGGAAGAGCTTAGGAATTTGAGTACCCAACTCAAGTGAAACTTAACCCGAAAGAGTCTATGTATGGGATGAAGAAAAGTTTTATATTCTGAAGCCATAGGATTGGTCTCGATGAAAATTCTGTAGACTCCTATCTTGCAGTGATCAGAGTTTTCATCATGAAACAAACTCAAGAATAAATACTGGACTGCTTAGACTGGGTCCAACCTGGAAGCTATGATTATGGAGTAGCTTTATTTAAAGGATCTCTCTCCTGAGTTGAAGATGTGTGTATTAGTCAGGGTTCTCTAAAGTCACAGAACTTATGGGTAGTCTCTATATAGTAAGGGAATTTGTTGATGACTTAACAGTCTGTAGTCCAACTCCCCAACAATGGTCAGTAGCAGCAGTGAATGGAAGTCCAAGGATATAGCAGTTGCTCAGTCCTACAAGGCAAGTAGGCAAAGAAGAGAGCAATATTCCTTCTTCCAATGTCCTTATGTAGGTCTCCAGCAGAAGGTATGGCCCAGATTACAGGTGTGTGACACCACTCCTGGATCTGGGACATGCTTTGTAACAGATGATCTTGAACTCAGAGATTTCTCTGCCTTAGTCTTCTGGGATTCATAGCCACTATGCCTCAAGATCTCCATGACAAGATCCAGGTCAGAAACTTGTATCTCCCAGCCTCCATTTTAGGATCACAGGTGAACCTTCTAATTCTGGATTGTAGTTCATTCCAGATATAGTCAAGTTGACAACCAGGAATAGCCACCACAATGTGAGAGTCACTAGACTATAAATTATTAGAGGTGGACAGGCCCATGAGAATACCACATCGTAATGTTGCAAGGCTCTCCCAGGAAGGTCCTCCTGCATAGTATATTAGAGGAAGTAACACATCAAGTTGCTCAGGAGTTAAAATTTTGCTTGAAGTTTGAGTAATTGGCAATGTGTTGTTTTGCACTAATATGCTAAAATCATTTTTATCAGTTCAGTAGTATCCTGTATTATTCATGTTCTCTACAGACATCTACATGTTATTTATAGACATTTAAGAAGACTGCCAAGCCTCTCTCTGTCAGAGAACAGACCTCTGCAGTGTCCCACGTTCAGAGTAAAGTAAAAAGAAGAACCACCTGGACTGTGCCACAAGGATGCTTGGTAAGTAAAAAACAACTCTGTGTGAGGATGTGAAGCAATGATGGAGGCTCCTCTGTCTCAGAACCACACGGAGCCAAATTCCTGTGTGATAATGAATACAGAAAGGCTCAGGGTTGTAAAACAAGATGAATACCACCCCTCATTAGTGCTGCATTTGATGGCTGTGTAAAAGGAAGAAAATGATCTACTTAAAAGGGGTCTTTAACATTGATGGGTCAATTTTGGCAATTAGAGGATTTACGCAGATATCTTTGTACCACATCGAAATGAGCCACAGCAAACAATCTTCGCTTGTTTAGTTGAAGACCAATCAGCTCTTTGAAGGGATTCCTCCTCATTATCTCTGAGGCCTTGGCTTAAATGTCACCTTCTAGTCAGGGATAAGAAGAGCAGGAGAAGGTGAGCAGGGCATCTGGGATGCACATTTTAAGGAGGTGCTTATAGGAGCTTAAGAGAAAAGCATCCTTAATATTATGAATTGCGTTTCACTTGCCTCAGTGTAGTCCCAGATCTGCCTCCAGTGAGATAGCCCCTGAACACTTTAATCAAAGTGCCCTCTTCCCACTTTTTGTCTCCTTTCTCCCATCTCCACATAGCCCCTGCCACACCACTATGCACCACTCAACATGTTCAGTTATTACCAGGTTTATAGTACACTTATCTCTTGCCCTTTGTCTTTACTGGTTGGTCCATTACATAAGAATATAGACACCATCTACCTTGGGATGGGAAAGCCTGCTAGGCAAAGGGAATTCAGTGGCTCTAGACCATCCCCAGAAAATACTTGAAGACATTCACCCTTCCTGCTCATATTAAAATACACAGAATGAATAGGCACTATGGGTAAATGTTCAAGATGCCGCCAAAGCTAAGCATTTGAGTTAGTAAGGATTAAGTAAAAACTCCTGAACACCTTACATATTAGGGTCAGCTTTTTAAAAGAATCCAGAGAAAAATGGAAAAGGACAGAACACACACACATTTAACAGTGCCTCTAGATAATTCGATGGAAGTTAATTCCCATGTTATCCCTCTGAGAAACATTTGTCCCTGCTTTCCATATGAGGACATTAACGTGAGGATTAAGGAAGTTACATAATTTGTCCATCAACTCATAACTGATAACTGAGGCATCTAGTGCTCAAACTCAGGTTCCTTCAGGCACCAAAATTACTCCTTTACATGACTTAACAGATTTAGGAGCTTATCTCACAGTATAAGCAATTAGTGACGGACCTGACTAATCCTCCTAACTCTGGAAATACAAAGAATTCTTGGATCAACAAACCTGGTAAGAAATGAGTTACATAATTTTTTCTTTCAGAAATATCTACCCTTTATACAGTCATCCCCCTAGTTTTCACCATAATAATGTAACATCTGTTACCTAACCCCTTTCCTTCTTTGCATTAATCACCATTCATTTCTTTTTGCTTGGAAGAAATAACTGAATAAAAATTAAGCCAACCCTTAGTTCCTTTCTTCCACAGAAACCACTCTACTCATGTCCCTATCCTCTCTTTGATGTCTTCTTTTCTCTTAGACTCACTTTTCTAGGCTCTGTCCTGAGTGTGTTCTCCCCTCTCACTCCCTTACTAAGTGTCAGTCATAATACAAATGAGGTGCCATCAAGAATGTGATGCACATGCAAGCAATCTAAGAATAGTTCCCATTCCATGGGCAAGAACCAATCCCTGACATTATTCACAATACTCCATTATGTTAGCAGACAGGAGCCTAGCATAACTGTCCTCTGAGAGGCTCCAACCAGCAGCCAATGGAAAGAGATGCAGAGACTCACACCCAAACATTAGATGGAGCTCTGGGAATCTTATGAAAGAGTTGGGAGAATTGAGAGACCTATAGAGGACTGGGATTCCACAGGAAGACCAACAAAGTCAAATAACCTGGACCTTCAGGGGCTCCCAGAGACTGAATCGCCAACCAAAGAGAGAACATGGGCTGGATGTATGTAGCAGATGAGAAGCTTGGTCTTCATGTGGGGTCCCCAACAACTGGAGCAGGGGCTGTCCCTGAGCCTGTTGGCTGCCTGCCTGTGGATCCCAAGTCACTAAATGAGCCATCTTGTCTGTGTTCCTTGGGAGAGGATGTGCAAAGACATCTTGCGGGGATTTGATGTGCTGGGGGAGGGGTTGACACCCAGAGGGTGGCTTTCCTTTCTCAAAAGAGAAAGGGAAAATGGAATGGAGGGAGGACTTACAAGAGGGTGTACTGGGAGGAGAGGAAGGGCTTAAATTGGGCTGTAAAGTTAATAAATAAATTAATTTAATTTTAAAAAATAGAATAGTTCCAACCCTTACTTACTGAGATCCCATGAAGCCTGGTAACCAATTGCAGGCACACAGTACAGCCTCTATGTGAGGCTCACTTTCAAAACTACCAAAGAAACCCTGAGTATCTACACTCCCCTTCCCTCCCTGTGTTTTGAGCTGCAGCTTGATTGATTTTTCACTATCGGGTTCACCTTACTTAGCTTGGAATTTCATTTTTAAAGAAAATAAAGGAAGTTATTTTCCTTCAAGGTCCCACTTGAGTTCAAATTTTTTCCAAGAGAAAGGGCAGTACTTGTCTTCATATCTTAAGGTTCACATGCTTACTCTTTACCCTTCTAAACAGCAAAGAGTCTAGTTGCAAATCTCTTAGAGATCTCAAGATCTTTCAGGGGTGTCCATTTTCCTGTCCAAAAGCAAAATATGCTCATTTTCATTTTGGTCCAACCTCTTTCCTTGGCCAAGGTATATTAAGCAAATCTCTGACTCCCTCTTTCTCCATCCCTTGAAAGTGAGGGGAAAGCTTCATTTATGGTTGATATGAGGCATCAAAAATCTAGCTGAGAGAGTCTTAAAAGAAAGATCCACAGCTCAGGTCAAGACTTCCATCTACCATCTTCCCATCTCCCTTGGCTTCTATCTATGGAGCCATGCTTCCCTTCCTGAATTTCTTCTCTGCTTCCCTTCTAGCAAATGAATCATGCCTGGAGTCAACATACTGCTTTCCAGTGAAGAGTCATGCCATATCCGACGAAGGTGGCCCCCACTCTCAATGAATCAATGTGTGATAGAGAGGGTGAAAGACTAGTGAAATAAATAACCTGTACATGAGTTAGATAATAATGATTGCCCAGCAAGAGACTGAAGGGTTGGCCAGGCAGGACATGTCTCTGGATGTTCAAATGGTATTTCACTGGGAAAGAGATCCTTGGGTTAAAAATGTGCAAGGAGAAAAAGGAATTGGGTACATAAAAAGTATATGACAGGGAGCTGAGAGAAAAATTGGGACGGGAGAAAAAAAGAATATTCTGGACTGGTGTGAAGCCTTCAATCAAAAAAAAAAAAAAACACAGACTTGCTCTCAATTAAGTGAAATAACCACAATTTGGCTCTCCTGGTATCACATATTATTACCCCTCTATTATTACCCCCCACTACCCCTCTAACCTATAAAGGCCCTTCTGAGTCTTCATAAATGGGGTGTCATTATCTTAACTCTGCTGCTTTAATAATAGACCTTGGGAAGCAGACAAAAAGCCCAATGATTTCTCTGATACAGATTCAAAGCATCCTGGTTCAGTGTTCATTTGCTGACACTGCCAACACCAGCACACCAAAGACCCAAGACAGAGAGGTAGGTAGCATCATCCAGTAAGTCCATTGTATGCATGCATTTGGAACCTTCACACCAGGGCTTTGTCCCAAGCGTGGTACTGGCAATAAGAGTGGCTAATCCCTGAAGGACTTAGGTGTGGCTTTGGTCCTGGTGCATAGCAGAGCTCATTGAGATTTTCCTAAAATGCCTAAAGCTGGATGGATCCTCTTGTGGCTGCATTTGTTGAGACCATATTCACTGAGACCTAGGACTGTGGCTACAGTATCTCTAAGCTTCCTACCTGACATTCCTGGGAGAGAAGAATCTATTCAAAGTCTCTTTAAATAGCTGACATCTTTTTATAAGCATTTAACAATTCTGCAGATCTTTAGACAAAATAGTAAAACTAGAAATCTACAAAACAATCCTCTAGTCTCTCAGTATCAGTATCATGCTCACACTAGACCCATCACTTTACTAAACATCTTGCCATTAGGATGTTTAGATCAGACATATTGGAAAGTACCTATTCCTGGCACACTGTTGCCATTCATCGTACGCTAGCAATTATGATAAAAACCCCAACATATTGCCTCCACTTATACTCCAATCTCTTGAAAATGTCCCCTTTTGTCAACTCTGATAAGCAGCCTGGCAACTGCCACTAGACATCCAGCGAATTTTGAAAACTGTGTCATTCTGGATATGACACTGTCAGTTTTCAGCTGGCTGGCTTCCAAAGCATGCCATCACTCCAAAATATCCACTTAGCCTATTCTACACCATCTAGCTATGACAGAAGACTAGCTACAGAAAAGGAATCATTGCCAAGACAAGGCTGGTGGCAAGAACAGATAGGTCACCAAGAACCAAGTGTCCACAGGAGGCCACCTGACAATGGAATGTTTAGGACACCTGCAGTGCAACATCTGTCAGGAGCAGACAGGCTTTCAACAGACTCCTAACATCAAGGCCAAGGAGATTCCAATACATCCTCCTCCTCTGACTGTCCCAAAAGACATTTCTACCACTGATGGCATGCCAAGTACACAATCGGATGATAAGGGTGGTCTTAAGAGACTGCACAGGTCATGCTAAGTAACAAGTGAATGAGGAGAAAACCACAAAGGAGAACAGGGTTGGACTGAGGTGTTCAAGAAAGGGCATGGAAGAAAAGAACACATGCTGGATGCCAAATAGCTCAAAGAAGAGAAGAAACACCCATACAGGTCACAGCGACAGTAAAGGCAGGGATGCTAAACAGTGAGCAGCAAATTCTGCAGAAAGACTTGCTTTCCTTGGAACTTATTTCCCATCAGAGAGTTGGTACCCAGATCTGAAGTGACAAAAGTGGAGTAGAGACCACTCAGAGAAAGCAACCAAAGCTGCCAGCTGAGGAATTCTTTGGTTATGAATACACCATGGTTCTGCCATCTTGGCTAATAATAGCTCAAGACTGCCTATAGGGTATACAGATGACTAGAGGGGACCCTATACTGAAATCTCAGCTTCCCAATCCAAGGAATGGAAAGGCTCACTAATGCCTACTTCAGAGGTCTTGGAGGAGGATTGGATGAGATAAATGAACACAAAACAAGCAGGTGTTTCCTTCCACAAATGATCGTCACAGTTTATTCAACAATTTCAGCATGTATTTCCCATCGATTGTCAGGATGTGCTATGACAAGAACAGGTTTAAAGGGTGAGACCTCTCCAATTGCAGAAATTTAAGACTGAGAATGTAGCTCCGTAAGAAAAGATTAGGTTGACATGGTTATTCACAAACTGTAAGACATCTACTTTATCAAAAAGAAGACTACAATAACAGACATGAACAAAGTGATAGAAATATTGGAATCCAATTCAGCAAGACTTTCAATTTGTACATCACATTCAAAGCATACATATTATGCCAAGGGGGAAAGTGACAAATAGATAGCTATGCAGAGTTTGTGGGGAACAATATCAAGTAGACAACCAAACAGAAGAAAGTATGTTACAGTCTCAAAAATAAATAAAATTTTAGTAGTCAAAAATCACATAAAGTCCTTTGATTGTGTCCCATTCAAATCAAATATAACCAGTTTGTTGAATATGGCTGACAAAATACTCATGGACTTGGTTTCTGCCTCCCCTTGTCTCCAAGGATCTCCCCATTGGCTGGCTCAGTCTGGCTCTCATGGAAAGCTACCTCACAGCCTTGCTTAGAATCTCCTCCATCCCCAATTCAGCAATTCCTGGTTAACTCTTCCTCATCAGTGACAAGTAGCTTACATCAATATTAACACACTTGAGTAGAACAGGCCACCAATTCAGAGTGAATGAGGTAAAGAGGAAATCTAAGAGGCATGGGGATGAAGACAGAAAGGAGGAACTTCTTCTGCAGGCCAAGGAATCCCACAGATATCCTGCTGGCTTCAAGGGCTTGAGAGTGAAATAATGTGACCAACTTAGATGAGGGCCCCTGCCCATCTGGAATTTGAACTTCCATCCTCTAGAATTATGAACTGTACATTTCTTCCACTGAAGCCACCCACGATGGGACAGCATGTTGCATGACCTCCACACACACCCTGGAGAAGTCTCCCCTGAGTCCCCTGCTGAGTCCAGTGCTGCCACTTCACCATCTTGCAGAGTTTGTGACTGCCCTTCATTCATTTCAGGAAATGCATCATCCATGCCACCTCCACATTAAAGAGAGGCATCAAAAGAACAGGTCTAAAAATGTATCCCATTAATTTTTACTACTTACACTGAGGAAATGTGAGCTAAGCCCTGGCAGATGTGAGACTTCAACACAGGAAATAGGACAGGTTGAGACTGTGACAGAGACTAAAGCCTGCACAAAGCATTGTTTACAGGACTGAGCACTACGGCAAACACTTCAGCCATCTTCCAGATCATTCTCTCAGCTGCCCAGCTAGGCACTACCATTGAGCACACTCCAGTAATAAGAAAATGAAGGAGAGAGGAGCTCTCCTACCCAAAACTGACAGCTAGCAAATGGCAGAGCTGGGCTTTGAACCCAGGTAACATGCACTAGACTGCACGTGTTTACCTAATAGTGACTCTCAAGAGTGTACAAATGGCATACAGAATGGGTACAAAATGCAGATGTTCCTTTTCTACAGGTACCTCAAAGGCTGCTCAGAGAGTTGAGGAGTTGAGACCTTTTCTAACTCTTTAAGAAAGCAAAGAGACCCAAGCATCAGCACCGCTCTCTTGATAATACTGTAACAGACAGTGCTTTGAAGTGAAGAAGTCATAGGTCTGACTAGAAAAATGACATTGACATCTTGACATGAGCCAGTACACCAGGATCTTACACTAGAAAATCATGTATCTTAGACTTCTGGGAATACCAACAGCAGCTTTCAAACAAGCAGGACTATCTAGAATAGGGTCAAATATAGAGGCCCTAGAATTAGCATATGTAAATCAAATTCTAATGCTGCAACCACTTACACAGGAAAATTAGTGCAACTCACCAACCTTTAGACTAATCTGCTGTGGAATGGGGGTGGTACTTCCATTTCCCCCATTGGATTATGGTGTGAATCAACTAAGATTCATATAGAGTTCATTCCAATAATCATCTGGCACACAGTGGCTAATAACTATGATGAGTATTATTATCATTATTGCTGTTAATGATGATGCCATCATTCTTTTCATTTTTCAAAGCAGATGGACCTGGACATGTCTAGCATGCAGGAGGCATGAATATCTTCTGAATCTGGAAATGTATCCTTTCAAGGATATGATTATATTATGAATTTTGCCAGTAATCCCACAAAACTTTTAGCACACAAATTACTGTTAATCATGTAATAGACAGACACCTTTCCTGTGTCTGCACACACTGTAAACCGTCGCAGTGTTTCTCTCTGAATCCCAGAGTTGGCCTTTCCCTGCCAAAGAGTTTCCAAAATGCACCTTGCTCAAAACCAGTTTGACAGCATGTGCTGAGTCTTAAGGTTTCTCCTCCAGGAGGCTATCCTAAGGGAAGAATCTGAAATGCAGATAAGAACAAATATTTATGCAGCCAGGTAAACATTAGAACACTTGAACACTTTTTAAATAGAGGGAAATGAAAGCAACCTAAATCTCCAAAAATAGAAGAACAAACAGTTAAGTAAATTATGGAACAGTAATATAATACCCTATCCCACTAACATTAAATGTGTGCTTGGAAAGCACTTTCAATAACAGAGAAAAATGCTTAGTCAAACTTTATATAAAATAGGAGAAAAACTGGTTATACAAGATTATCTCAATTATTTGAAAGTATATGGGTAAAAATATATAGTTATGCACATGTCAAGACTGTACTGCAATGCGAACAGGATTTGCACAGTAAGTACGTAAGAGTACTCTTCATTTATCAAGCTCTGGAAAACTGTTGTTATCAGTAAAATTATATAAAAATTTAAATTTGTAAAAAAGAGAAAATAGGAGCATTTAATAAATTCATTGTTTCTTCCATTTGATAATAATAAATCTTTTATAGCATTCTCAGTTGTCAAGACTGCAGGAATTTGAGCAAATGTATTTCAAGAAGATAAAAGGTAGATCATCAAATCATCAGAATGAATCAGGATCAAGTCTGGTTCAAGCCCCTGCTGGTGTCCTGCATCACCACCCACCACTCCCACCATCACTGCCCACATTCCCACAGGAAGCACACTTGAGGAAGTAAATGGACTAAGCTTAAGTATCCATGTATACCCTGTAGTAAAAGAGACCCCGCATTCCCCAGAGAACCCTCACTTGATGCTTTCAGTGTCTTGATATCTGACCTTTATGTAAGAACAGGAAGCCAGTGAAGCCTCATCCCCAATGGCCTCTCACCAGGTATGCCAGTCAAGGAATCTAGGCTCAAGCATTTAGAACCTGCACTTACACAATGGACACCCACGAGTTCTAGTGAAAGATGAAGTTTCTAATTGCTCTCTAATTTCATCTTCTTGCCATCTCATCCCTTGAGAATCAGATCACTGCACACACTACAGAGGTTGACGAATGAATGAATAAGCAAACACAGTCAATGCATGATTCAATCCATAAAAGAGGCAAGAACAGCCTAAGTCTTTGAACAGCTCCCTCTTGTGGACAACTTCTTCCTATACCAAATCACTTGCCAAGGGCTCCATCCTAAGTCCGTTCTTCTTCTACAGTCTTAATTCATGGAGTTTGTTTCTTCCACTCTGTCCACAGAAAAATGAATTTCACTTCCTGTCAAACTTGAGTCATGGTCACCTTTTCCAAAACTGCATCTTCATGTCAACCATTCTGGCCTCCTGACCATTTCTTGAATGCTCTCTGGTCTTTCTCTCCTGAATTTAACCTTGCACTTACCTAGAATGTTCATTCATCCTATCGCCCACCAAGGTCTGACTTGTCCTTCAAAGCTCACTTCCCATATGGTTCCTGACTTACCACCCTCTGATCTCCCCAAGTGAGAACTGGTCTACAGCGTAATTGTTTGGCTGGAGAGATAGCTCAGTTGGTAAAGGACTTACTATGCAAGCCAGCTGACCTGTGTTGACCTCCAGAAGCTACTTGAAGGGACAAGACACCAGAGTACAACACATTGACAGCCCCAATGCTGTAGAATCGAAGACAGGAGGATTCATGAGTCTCACTAGCCAAGCAGCTTAGAATATTCAGTGAGCTCCAAACCAACGAGACATCAATTCTTTGTCAACAAATAAGGTGAACATTATCCCAGGGAACAATACTCCATTTTGAGCTCTGACCTTCATGCTTATGTGTATACACACACACACACACACACACACACACACACAAACTCGCAAGCGCACGCACGCACCCACATGTACAGACACCTATATACATGTAGACATACACATTAAACCACAATTACTTCTTGAAGAATGGAAAGTGGAGTTTCATTTATTGAAATGAAGTATCTCCTTGTCTCATATCCTTCTTCAGCCTTTCAAAGTTCTGCCTTCCTACCTCTATCTCAACATTCATCTCTTTTAGTTAGGGGATATTAGGCAATATTTTCTTTATTTATATAGTAGGTCTAAGTAAATGAACTTATTAGATGCACAGTCAAGTACAACATATTCCCCCATGCTCAGCCCTCACTCAGGAATATCCCTCTGTTCCACTGCGAACTCAGAAAGCCCTTAACAAGTACTGGATGCACAACAAGCCTTTAAAAGCAAAACCAAATAAATCAAGGACTGTCATAGGACACAAAATCAACACACCAAAGCAACCAGAATTATATTTCTACTGACTAGAAAATCACTAAGAATGAACGTGTAGAAAAGGGAAAAAACCTGTTAACATACACATGCCCTGCTTAGAGCTCCAGGGATGTATGTTAAGTGAAAAAAGCGAATTCCAAGGTGTTACACGCTACCTTGCTCCATGTTTTACAAGTTCTATGAAGCAACATTGTAAAGATTCAGCCAAGAATAACAGTTTTCAGGGTGAGTAATGAAAAATTCGACTTCTGCAATTTATCCTCAGACCTCTATATGCACATGCATAAACACACACACACACACACACATACTTTTAGTATATGAAACAATAGAGAAGCTTACAGTGATAAAACAGCTCCATATCTTGCTTATGGGGGAGTAGAAAAACAAAGCTACTCCTCCACACTTATGCTTAGATAGATAGATAGATAGATAGATAGATAAGATAGATTAGATAGATAGATAGATAGATAGATACGTATGTACATGAACACACATATGCACATACACAAAATGAATGGCATATGTGATGTGGGATGGTGCCCCAGACCTAAATATCTACCCTTGTCCATCATAACAGGCATGGAGGTGGAAGATCTGTGGGTATTTAAAAGCATTCTTACATCTCTGGGTGAGCTCAAGTAGAGGAAAGTATTACAAAAGATAAAAGAAAAAATTTAATGCTAAATCTGGCCCATCTTATCACCTTCTTCTATGGTGCACTGCCTAAGGTTTAGAAGAACAGATGTGAAAATTCAGCACTGAAACTGGGAAAATGCTCACTGGCTACATTATTCAGCTTTCCATTGCTGTAATGAAAGACCTGAGTTGATTCACTTACAAAGAGTGGGGCTTATTTTGCCTCATGGTCTTTAATGTCCCACTATAAGACTAGTTGGGGATGTTGTTTCATGACCCCTTGTGGCAAAAAGAATAAGATGGAGCAAGATTCTCAACTATAGAGCAAAGGAGAGGAGGAGGAGGAGGAAGAGGAGGAGGAGGAGGACAAGGAGGACAAGGATGGATGGTGGATGAGTCTCACTATGCCCTTAGGCATATAATGGCCTAAAGACCTGCCACTGAAACCTACAGACTACTTCTTAAAGGTTCCATCACTCCCTCAAAATGCCACACACCAAAGAGCAAGGTTTTAACTCCCTGACTTTTAGGAGAAACTTCCCAGAACCAAAGCATTATCTAAAGTCAACCAGTAGCTACACAGGAAAGCATCAAAGAACAAATTGGGTATATTTTAAGGCTCTTCTATACAGGGATTCAGGAGGAAATGTGACATCGCTCATGGGCTGTGTTCTGAAGAACTCTTCCATGATGGTGGATTCCATTTCATTATACACAGACAGACAAGAGAACCCTGGAAGTTCTCACCTTCCTAGACTGTCTCAGCTTCACCTTCTTAGTCCAACTGGTCCCATTGGGTCTCTGTGTAAGTATTTAACCCACAGAGAAGGGACCTGATTGCAGTTCAAAGGAGAGCAAAGGCAGGATGCCCAGCAAGTGTGGCACCTGGAGAAACCTAAAACTTTCCCATCTGTGAGGCTTTGTTTCATTTCTCTCTTCCTCCAAATGTCGAGCTGTCTTAGACACCTTCCAACAAATACAGTATGTAACTTAAGTTGGGGTGATTTTTTTCTACCTGTGACAAGAAAGCCTTCTCAATGTCACCTGATTCTCCATGGAGACTAAGACTCCCCATCTGCCAACTTACCCTCATAAGGTTTACCTCAAAGAAGGAGCCAGGGCGTGTGACTAGCCTCTTGTGTCAGTGCTCTCCAAGATCAATGTTAATTGCCCAATCAAACAGGCCTGATGCTGACAGAATGGGGGCTAATTAGTAAGTGCCAGAGCCCATTGCAATTATTAATGGTTGTCATTTATAATGATGAAGGTGCAACTGTGGGCTTCTGGAAGTCTCTGTGCTTGTCACTCTGAGCCAGACATAGGGAAAATGGGCACAGGAAAGCTGGTGAGCCAGGGGAAAGGTTCTCCAGAATAAGTTCCCATGAATCTTATAGATGCCAAGATGGCCATGAAGTCTCTTAGGTCAATGACTAATTAAGAAGAGAGCTCTTTGAAACTGTGGGTTCCTAGACCTTGGCCCCAGAAATCAATTCATTGGGTTTGGAAAGAGGCCCAGGAAACTGACTTTTCTTAAATTTCCCAGGTGATTCTTATGATTCACCTAAAGTGAAAATCATTTAGACAAACATCCAAGGAAACCAGCTTCTAGTCCCCAAAGAATCCCCTATCTAACGATGTCTTATGAAACACAGTAGCAAGCAGAAAAGACCAGGCATGATTGTTAATACCACAGCAAGAATAAACAGCTACTTGGCACTGATGACCAGGATTTAGGTCCCAGATCTGAACTCACTGGCTGTCAATCCCCACATGGCCTTAGTTTGTCCATCTATGAAATGGAATATTCAATTACATGAATCTCACATTCATTCCTGCCATTAATGTGAGGAGATTTTCAAATTTGAGGGATTCGTTGAAAGAGAGAACATTTTAAAAGATAATTGTATTGTATTTTAAGATTTAACTTTAGCTTAGACTTGGACATTATGCTTGGAAGCAGCAAAAAGATATGAAATGCTTCCCCTGGAAGCTAAGGGATTCCTATAAAGAAATCTCATTGACATGTGACAGAGTGTAGCTGCCACTTATCAATTTATTGTGTCTGGGGCAGTGATCTTTATGGTGAAACTGCCAGAAGCCTCCTAATGGCATGAACTTCTATGTCCAATAAAGTAATTGGCCACCAAACGATGGAAAGGTAACAGTGAAAGCTTGACTATCTAATCTTTATACTCATTATATATATAAAAGCAGGAATGGGGTGTATAAAATCTACTCTCCCATAAATGTGAAAATAGATAGGCTCTCTGTGAATGTTTCCCATTCTTGGCTTTAAACCACTTTCCAAGAGCCCACCTATCATAGTTTTACACATGTGGACATCTGGCAGGGAAATAAATTAAAGCCTACCTTTGAGAGTAAGGAAGAGCATCCATTTATAAATGTTATTTTAGAAGGGACTGTCTGGTCTGCTCACTTATTAACTTCATTAGAAGGCTAATGAATCTACTGCTGAGAAAATGAGATGGAGCTCAGGCTGGGGAAAGGGAGGAGGAGCATTCTGCACCCCTTCTCCAAATGCTGGGGTTGTTTGTGGTTGTGATAAATGAGCACTGCTCATGTAGAGAAGAGAAAGCAACATAAAATGACCAGCACCAGACACAGTGCATATATGCAGCATTGGACACAAATCAACAGACACGGCCCATATATTCAACATTGGACACAAATCAAGGTTTATGTGTGCCAGGGAACTGGCTAGTGGGAAAAAACAAATCAGGCCATTAAAAGGTGTAGGTTTTTTTTGTTTGTTTTTCTCATAATACATGGAAGAACATTAAACCCATAATCCAAATCTACCTCTTCAGTGTTCTCCTGTCTCAATTCCCCAGTAAAGTAAGATGTCTGGTGACCTAAGACTCAGAGCAAACTCTTCTCTTCTGTAATTTAGAGCAAATGTTTCCATGGACTGAGTGACATTCTTTTTGTTTAATGAATCTAAGCTAAATAGTTTGGACAGGTATTCTAGCTAAAGCCCACCAACTGGCTAGTATCCATGAGTGAGCAGCAAGGTAACAGGTTGCACTAGGCTGTTGACACTCGGATTAAAACTTAACCAGCAGGCATCTTAAGGAGGGTGAAGTGGCTGGATGCAAGACTAGTGATGCTAGCTCAGGAAAAGAACCAATGAGCGTCATAATTTTTTGTCTGGGCTTCCTATTTGACAGTCCAGGATGGCAGTACCTGTAGACTCAAGACTTGAAAGAGTCTTCCTTTAGGATGTAACAGGACAGTGTGTGTTATTACATAGTGGCAGAGACAGTCCTTATACCCACCCTGGCTTAGAGCTCAGCATTTTCCAGCCTTACCTGGAAATCAGAATGAACAAGAGGGACTTTAAAATCACAAACGTCAGTGTGTGAGTCATGCACACTAAACTGGAATCCCATGGATGTGGCCAAGAATCTATCATATTTTTAGACACATTCTATACTACATTAGAGAGTGGTGCATGGTCCCTCTCTGCCTTCAATGTTATTTATGTGAAGAATAGCAAGACTCTTTAATAAATGAAGTTTCCCCAAAAGTTGTATCAAAGAAAAAAGAAGTCTCTAAAGGACACTTAGTTGAGGGAGCTGGAAATCAGTCCTTGCATCTTGTACACAAGATCACCACAGTCACTGTCACCACTATCATTACAACCCCTCCCACCATATCTAAACCAAGAACTGCAGTAGCTTTCACCATCCAAACCAGTCAAGTACCTAAAGATAGACTGCAAACCCTCTGTCAAGTGACGATGCATTATGCCTCTGCAAGTCTGGAGTTCTTCTAGTAGAGCTTGCAGCTCCATTTCACCTGGATCTTAGTGGCAGCATCTGGGTTTAGCATACATGAGCAAACAATGACCATTTCATCAAGCATTGACCTGATTGTCAAAGTTCTCCACTAAGTCCGTCTGCTCTAAACAGCTCCAGAAAACCCTCCATGTCTGCAGCTTTACATCCAAGGTTTAACCCAATCTCAAAACAATGTTTAAAAATAGAGTCAATACCAACCCATTTATTATCAGTATTCTCTGGATAATATCGCATACCAATGCCTTAGCATTTATATTGTGTGAGGTACCATAAGTTACCTAAAGATATTTTAAAATACAGAGAAAAACGGCATAAGCTATAGGCAAATATTTATTTGCTGCTGCAGATTTTTATGTATATTTTACAGAAGTGACCTGAGAATCCATTGAAAATCCTGAAACTGCTCCTTGACTGACAGCAGAAAGAGACATATTTTTCTCTAAAGATGCTCAATCTTGCGGAAACAGTAAGTTGCACTTTTATTCAGCAGGAAAATGTTGCTAGTGAGAATATGAGGAATGCTGAACTCTTACACACCAGGGTGAAGATTCAAATGGCTGCAGGTACTACACGAGTCACTTTGGAAGTCCCTCAGACACACTAAAAATAGAACTGGGATATGGCTCAACTATACCACTTCTGGGTGTGTATCCAAGCAACTGTAAGTCAACATATGACAGGCATCCCTGCACATGCCTGTTCACTGCTGTTCATAACAGCGAAGAAAGGGAACCAGGCTATATGTTATTAACAGACTTTATGAATGGATTTTAAATGTGGTATATATTCATAATGGAATCTTAGTCAACCATAGAGATATCTGAAATCATGATGTTAACAGGAAAGCAGACGGAGATCATTATGTCAAATGGAATAAGCCAAACACATAAAGATAAAAACTGCCTCGTTTCCTTCCTATGTGAATCCAGATTTAAATGTGCTTGCATATACATGGATAAGTACATGAACACGTGCACAAACAAATGTGTGTATTGTGTGCATGTGTGGTGATGTGGATGTGGGGTTGTCCGTGTACGTCAAGAATGTATAAAGTGAAGTGTGGCAAGGGAGAAAGAGGAGGAGTCAAGGATCATGCAAAACTAGAGGACAATTGGTAGGAAGGAATAATCTTCTCAAGAGGGGCCCAGAGAGGACTAGGAATGAAGGTATGAATAGAACAAAGTATAAATACACATATGTGTGTGTGTGTGTGTATGCATGTATATATTATATATAATATATATGGAAATGCCCAGTGAGGCATGTCACTGTATACTAACATAAAAAATTAAGAAGCTGAGGAGATGGTGTTTGGGTAAGAAGCACCTGCACCCAGATCCCTAGCACGTATGTATAAAAGTCTGATCTGGTAGAATGGCTTGTAACTCAAGCAGTGCAGGACGAAAATACTACCTCAGGGCCTCACTGGTCAGCCAGTCTTGCCCAAAGAGCAAGTTCCAGATTCAGTGAGAAATTTTGTCTTAAAAACTAAGGTGAAGAAAGAGTTAAAAGAGCATCAACTCCTAGCCTCCACAGGAGTCTGCATAGGTGAGCAACACAGACTCACACACACACACACACACACACACACACACACACACACACAATCTGAATACATGCACCCATCCCACAAACAAGCACACTTTTAAATAAAATCTAGCAAAATAACGTATGTATCATTCCAATCTTTTCTTCAGTCCATCCCTACACTTGTTCTACAGTGTTTATAGAAGAGTGGAGGGAAACTTAATGCCTGTGGAGCAGAGCGCCTCATTGAAGAAGGCAGACTATTTCATGTAAATGCACATACTCTTGCATACAGCTGCTTCAGTCCCCTATGTACAAATGTCTTACCAGCAAACTAAACATCATGACAACCTTATTCCACCACTCCCTGCAATGTGCATAGAGCTACTTATACAGTGGATGCTCAGTTGGTACCTGTTCAATTGAATGTTCTGTTACCCATTCAGGACTTTTCATCAGACTCATTACCACTGAGAGCAAACAGGAAAAGGTCCCAGTTCTATAAAGATTTCACATCCCACATCAGCCTACCCTTTGGAACCTCACATATGAAGAGCCTAATGAATAAGACAGAAAGCTTTTAATTAACAGCCTAGTGAAAAAAATATGTCATTCCAATCTGCAGTTTTGTTTCCATTAATTCACCGAGATTCAGCGGGAATTCCACTAAGGAATTGGGTGAGCAGCTGTAGAAGGAGGGAAGCATATAAATAAATCATGAGTGTCATTAAAATTTGTAAACTAATAACTTCTGGGAAGTCTTAGCAATTATCGTCAGGGTTTTCTTGGCAAACAGAAAATTAATAAATCCAAAAGGTCTCCATTTTATATTTAAAAAGCAGCATCCCTGAGAAAGGTCACTGACAGAACAATTAGAGAGGAAATAAATGGTTCAGACAACTGCTTGCAAAGCAGATGAAAAGCCACGGATTCCCAAGAGGCAAGAGAATAAGACAACTCAATCCATAGAAGGGGGCAGCGAGGAGGAGTTGGGGTGAGGCCTGGCTAGAGGCTCTTGGAAGCTCCACTTGGATGTCTACGCCTTTATATGACGCAATTTAAATATTTATGCATGGAAAATCCAGAAACAGCTAAGGCACGTGGTCCATGACCAGAGAAGCTCATAGTCTGAGGATAAATCATCAGTGAAGTATACAGTGCAAAGCTGAGCATGAGCAGGGAGGGGACATCCAAGGGAGCGATGATGTAAGAGTCTCCAGCAGGATGTGTCTGGTAGGGAAACAGGCTCCCTCCATAAACATCCTAACCAGGAATCCCCACACTGTCCTAGGTACTCAGAAGGCAGACACCCAGGAGGAAATCCTAAGAGCCTTTCAATGAAGAGAATGGCTCCCATTCTACAAGGAAGCAATTGAAACAAAGCAAGAGAGGAGAAAGCTGAAGATCAAATGTCCATCAAATGTTTAAGGGATATTCATTCATTCATTCATTCATTCTTGGCTCTTTTTATGCCTAGATAACCACAGATTCATGTAAACTCTGAGAACCCTGAGCCCATCACCCAGAATAAAGCTTCTATGGACAAGCCATAATTGTGGAAACCCCAGGCTTCTGGAAATCTCACATGTATGAGAACCTCACTCATGCCTTGTGTTTTTATCTGAGGCTAAACTCTCAGAGAGTTTCACTTCTCAGAGGCTAAACTTTTTTCAGAGACTACACGGGGGATGGTAGTCCAATATGCCATTGTCAGTCAAAACACAACTCTTGAGCAGGACATATATTTAGAATCAAATACTTCAAGCTCCAGCAATAGATTAACCAGTCTTTGAGAGTTTGACTTCTCTGAACAAGAACTTAAAGTGATTCCAAAGGAGACAAGGGTACTCCTATGAGCAGAGGCATACATAGAGATCTCACAAAAGCACTGCCACCTGTGCATTACACAGAAAGTCTCTTCTTGACAGTCTACAGCACCTACATGCCAAATGAGTTGGGAATATGGAAGACAGGTATAGGACAGTTGTCTCAAGTGGAGATTTCCTCTTAGGACAACAGCATTGAAAAAGAAATCTCATAGCACTGTCCAGGAGAGTTCCTCATCAGGGTCGCATGAACCAGATCTTTCAGAGGGAGTACTGTGTCTCAAATATATATATATATATATATATATATATATATATATATATATATATCAGTCCCCAGTCATTGATTCTTTGCACTTGAACTCCAATATGTACTGTGTCCTTTGAGATCATCAGACATTTGTATTAAATGACAGCTTTAAAAAGCCGTCCCAGTGTTAGTGGAGAAAATCTATTTCTACCCCTAGTTTAACAATACCAAAGGAAGCCAGGCAGTGGTGATACCTGCCTTTAATCTCAGCACTTGGTAGGCAGTGGCAGGCAGATTTCTGAGTTCTAGGCCAGCCTGGTCTACAGAGTGAATTCCAGGACAGCTGGGGCTATACAGAGAAACCTTGTCTTAAAAAAACAAACAAAAACAAAACAAAAACAATACCAAAGAACTACAGAAGGAATCCCACAAAGACATGGAGACATGGATGCTTTCAATCTTTTTGTTTGTTTAGAGATAGAGGCCCCCTGAATTATTACCCTGGTGGGAGCAAGCCACCCCATCACACTGAAATCTGGCAAGGGGTGTCATCCTATCAACACATCTGCTGCCCCAGAGCTTCTCCATCACCCACAACATCACCAAGTTCACATTCAACATGGTTAAGCATATTAAACCAAAGCAGAAAGCTGAAAGGTGAGTGTTTAATTTAGTTTCTTTTATCAGTCCACGGGTTAGGGAAGAAAGTCAGGGTGCTCTGGGCTCAAATGGTAAACTCTATTCAGGAAGAGAGAATGAGAGCTAAGGGAGCTTGGGGACAAGTGGAGAGGACTGTAAAATGTTTGAAGTCTTCCAGTGGCCCCAGAAAACTAGGAAAGCCCACAAAATTTAGGGCTGACACCCTTTTCATTCGTGTTCTAGCACTGAACTTCCAAGGTGGGTTGTATCAACACATGGAAACCCTGAAATTCAACACAAAAAATACATCCTTATCAGACATGTGTCCACAGGCAAAGCCTGTAAGTCTCTACAAATCCTCAAAATGTCTCAGCACATGGAATACATTCTCTGTTGACTGCACTATAAGAACAAGCCTGGGGCTAGGCCCCTTTGGACAATTGGATGGGTCTCCATGCCATCCCATCTCGTTCTGTCTCTTGCTTGGTTCCCTCCTCACCTATAGACCAGCAAAGCTTCCCCATTTAAAAAAAAATATCGTTAACAAGGTACATATCAATATTCTGGTTTCCCCTAGAAAGCCCAAGGGGCAACATTCTGGGCACTCTGCTCCTTCCTTAACTCCTGTCTTAATCATTAAAGTCACTACCAATTACTAACAGACACAGAAAATACCGTGCAATGGCCTAAGCATTTCCTCACATGAGACCCTACAGCAATGAATCCCTAAATGCAAAGTCAGTAATGAAAACGAAACTCTATACAAACGTTTACACAGGGTTGTAATAATCATTAATAATTACAACAGCGTAAGTGCTTCCTATCCCATACCAGTTACTGTCCTAAGTGGTTTTACATTATTATTTAATCATTACAAGTCACCCACTAATTCATTCCTTGAGCAAACATGTATTAAACACCTCTTGAGTGCCAGATCCTCCTCTAGGTGCTGGGGGCACAGCATTAAGTGGAAATAGAAATAAAGAAATAAACAAGTCTTCTCCTCTCTAAAGCTCAGCCATTAGTGGCTGTCGGTAGGCAATAAATAAATCAATAAGTAAATATTTAACATGCCAAATAGTGATTAAATACTGGAAAGGAGAATATAGCCAGGCAATGAAATGTGAAATTCTAGAAGAAAGACCCCTCTTGTAATCAGAGAGGGAAGGGAAGAAGGGTTCTCTGACCACTGGGACTCTAAACCTAGAAAGGGATGAGCAGAGTCACTCCAGGGAACTATGTGGTGTTTGTGATTGGAGAATCATAAGCAAAACCTACCAAGGGCACAGGCATGTTCTGCACTCTCCAAAGCTTCTATGCAAAGAAACTGCATCTTAGAGATTCTTGTGGTATTGGATAGTAGACTATGATAGAACTTGGACCCAGCCCTGGTCCTTACACTCTTGTTTTTCAAGAAGCATCTTTGCTAATGCCACTATGAAATAAAGTCACCCCATATGATCCAAGTAGAGGCCTTGATCTAAGGACAAAGCCATGGTTGAGGATGTGGTAAGGGAGCCTTGACACAAGAGATTGTCAGGATGAAAGTTGGATTGGAGAGATGAATTTACGAGGTCTGTGAGCAGCCTCCAAACACTGAAAAATGTGATGAATTTTTCTCTCTAACACGAAAGTTTCCAGGGTGGGGTGAAACCCTAATACCACCTTAAACTCAGGTTTCTGGACTCCAGAACAGAGAGAATAAAGGTCTGCAGCTTTAAACCACCCAGGGTCATTTGCTGTGGCTGCCTCAGGAAACTGATACACAGAGGGTAAGTAAAAGGGCCAAAGGTTGAGTTCCAGAGGCCACTCAGTGCACAAACCCACACTTAAACTCTAGCGATTTGATGTAAGGGTGCCTGGAGTGACTGGGTCATACCCTGCACCCATTAGAGCACTTAGAAGCTCTCACCTCAGGGAACACTGCACTACTTCACAGACTGTGTCATCAAGTACCTGGGCCACGTCCTCAGGATTTGCCTGGGCCATCCTTGGAACCAGCCAACCCTTTTGGAAAACACAGAGTGTCGAGCATAGGTGTTTCCAAACATAAGGCTGGGATTTACTGACTGCTTTCATGATTGGACCAAACCGAGTGCACAGGAGTGAGGCTTAGAGCATCATGCAGCATTGCTGTTTGGGGACTTTAGAAAGGGCTTCCGAGCTTTAATTTCCAGTCAGAACTGCGTGAGTAGAATTCTCCTAGCCTTCAACTGCTAGAGGTGGAAATAACATATACCTCTGCCAACTTTCACTGTACAGCAAAATTCAATATCACCTATTCAAAAGGAGGCGGGCCTCTGCCATCTGATAAGCTAGCCCCAAAAACATTAATTTAACTGACCCCCTTTCAGTGAGACCTGCTCCAACTAGCCTTCAACAAGCTTGCTGATAGATAATGAGACATCTCATCCTCCAGACTCCCTGCAACAAGGCCCCAGGAACCCTCAGGACATGGCATTGGGTGCTGCTGCAACCAGGTAAGTAGCTTCTGATTATGGAAGTGTCCTCCCCAGTGTTGACCTAATACAGATAAAATGGAAGGAAATGCTCAAGTCCTCCAGGTCTGCAGCAGTGAGCACACAAGATAAGGAACTAAGTCACAGCAACTGATGATGCCTGCTATTGCCCATCGTGTGACCACATGGCAGTGTGCATGTGAGTGCACAGGGCATGAAACAAGGCCTAAGGGTTTGTGCACACATGCTCCAAGTCCAGAGGAACTCCTAGCATCAAAGCTAAAGTCAGAGTCCTCCTATGCTCCCAGCCCTTCTCTGTCATATCTCATGTCCCCCAAGACTGTCATCAAATTGCTTTCTTACCCTTTAGGGACAAGGGGTAAGGTGCATACAATTCACAGAACACTCTAGGGCCTGATGTTTTAACTTGTTTTAAAATAAAAATGAACAAATCAACTTTTGATCAAAAATAAAAACCTCAAAAACTGTTTTTTTATTGGAAATTTCTTTCTTTACATTTCAAATGTTATCCCCGTTCCTGGTCTTCCCCCCCCCCAGAAACATCCTATCTAACCCCCTCTCCCCTTGCTTCTGTGAGGGTGTTCCCACACACACCCACTCCCACTTCCCTGCCCTCAAAATTCCCCTACACTGGGGCATCGAGCCTTCACAGGACCAAGGGCCTCTCCTCTCATTGATGCCCCACAAGGCAATCCTCTGCTACATATGCAGCTGGAGCCATGGGTCCCTCCATGTGTACTTCTTGCTCACAGGAGCAAATACAGAGACAAATTGTGGAGCCTGACAAATACAGAGGCAGATGCTTGAAGCCAACCATTGGACTGAGAACAGGGTCCCCAGTGGAGGAGTTAGAGAAAGGACTGAAGGAGCTGAAGGGGTTTGCAACCCCATAGGGAGAACAATGATACCAACAACTAGACTCCCCAGAGCTCCCAGGGACTAAATAGTCTATGTTTTAATATAGGCTGCTAAGACAGATTGTAGTAGCCAAAGTGATCGAGGACACAAAGAGCCCTTAGAATCAACTAAGTAGGACTCACTGGGACTCACAGAGACTCATGGAGCCTGGGTACATGCTCTGGTTATTTAGCATGGGGTTTTTATGGGACTCCTTACAGTTCAAGGAGGGGGCTGTCTCTAATTCTTTTGCCTGCTCTTGGGATCCTTTTCCTCCTACTGGGTTACCCCAGCCAGCCTTGATATGAGGGTTTGTGCCTAGTCTTATTGTGTCTTGTTATGCTGTCTTCCATTGATATCACTGGAGGATTGTTCCTGTCTTACAGGAAACAGAAGAGCAATGGATGTGGGGGAGAAGGGAGGTGAGGTGGGGGGACACTGGGAGGAGACGAGGGAGGGGAGACTGAGGCTGGGATGTATTGCATGAGAGAAGAATAAATAAAAAGAAAATAAAAGATATTGATCTTTTTTACTCATTATAATATTTCATGTTACATTGCAACACAAAATAAAATTAGTATCACTCTATGGGAAGAAGGGTTAAGCATGAATGCCACCATGCAGATGTGAATCTGTTCTGTCTACACAGCCACTGGCTTCTTGAACACCATAGCACCTTCCAAGAGCTAGAGATGCCCATGAGCCTGATTCACAGCCTGTGCAAGGATCCCTTGGGCCTGCATCAGTCTCCCTAACCAAGGGCCTCTGCTTCTTAAGGAATTTTTCCTCTATCTCTGACCAGTTCTGCTTCACCGAGTAGAATGGACACCACAGGCCTGCAGAAGCAACAAAGCACCAAGACAGTTGCACGAGAGGCAAGTCCTAAGAAGCCTCAGGTCTCAGTTTGGTCACACCTCAGACAGTGGAGATTCAAGTCCTATACTCCTTCTGAACAGTCTTCTCAGCTGTTTGGCTTACGTTTCTTCACAGACAGCGAGGGCAGCTTTAAGATGGTCTGATTCACTTACCTCCACAGAGAACTCTCAGTCACACTCCCCAGATTGAAGTCATAGAGCTTCGTCAGGATCAGTATGACCTGCACGGGGTAGGGGTGAGGGAAGAGAAGAGGAACAAAGGGGAAAAAGAAGCTTACTTTAGTTTGTGTAGCAGTATACAGCACATCTAGTATCACCCAGAGGAAGGCTTAGCATTTATCCTCTGAGTTTGAGGAGTATTATAGGATCAAGCCAGGGGGAAGAAATTATTAATTTAATGCACCCCCAGTAACTGGTAACATTGATTTTAATCCTAACAGTGCTTTGGATTTTAAATAAAACATGCCAAGAGGAATTAATTGAGCACTAGCAGTGGTCTCTACACATCTGTCCTTCTGCAAGGTCAGGCCCAGGCCAGCTGGTTTTGTTCACTCCCAAGGCCACACAGAGATCAGAGACCCCCTCTCATTTGTTCTCAAAAAGACTCTGATATACAAAACAGGATCTAAAAGACTAAGAGAGAACTGGGTCGACTCCTTCAAAGCAACTTTGGGTTTTATTCACACAAACACCTGAATGTCAGCAGGCTCAGTCCCCAATGTTCCCTGGTGCTGCCTGCCACTGATCATGCGGCAACTGCCCCCTGCTTACAGTAAGCAGGTCAGTGGACTTCACCAGACTCCGGGACTCTATTTCTGACTCCAGCTGAAGTTAGGAAACCCAGAAAGCTAGAACTGTCTCCGATAGGATTAGTGTATGACCAGAACTCGTCTTGGGCTGTCTGATCTGCCCCTGTGCTCTTTCCATTTCTCCAGCTGAGAATCTGAATATCAGACAATTCCGTGTCTGCCCCATCATGTGCCTGGACAGAGGCTTAAGCACGGCATTCTGTCTACAAGACGTCAAGTGCCCATATCACTTTTATGATGTGCAGCAATATGCAGGTGGGTAATACATGCATCCTGTTGCATAGAGTTGTGTTTCTCTGCATTTAATACATTTCTCATTTTGCTTTGCTCTGCTCCTTCCCATTCCACAGTTTAACTCTCTCCAACTCATTTGCACAGCAGCCATTAAATGCTCCCTGAGAAAATTAATTTCTTCTTCCAGGATAGGACTTTCCCCATTCTAGATATCCATTTAAGATTTAAGAAAAATAATCAGCCATTATATTGAACATTTTATGGCATTTAACTCATAACAAAGTGTTCACTTGGAGATTTATTCTCATCCAGCACGCCATGGGGTCAATCAGCCCTATCTCCATTTCTTCTATGTAAAGGAAGAAAGAAGTTGAAGGAAGAAGATCGTGGTCTATTACGGGCCAAAAGGACTCCATGCATACTCTTTTCTCAGTGACATGGGACTTCCATAATGAATCACACTGACTTTGGTGTTCATTAATAGACTGAACTTTGTTCAGAACTGCATGGCAGCCCTGCTAGCCTTCTCTGTGTTATCCTGACTTGACTATTCTCTGTGAGGTCAGACTGCTGCTCAATCCTGGAGTCACCCATCTCTCCCAGGTCCTGTCTGCTTTCTTTCATGGGCATTTTCCCTAATGAGTTCCTTTTATCAGATCTTCGCTTTGAGCCTGCTAACTGGAGGGTCCTAACCAACATATCCCTTTACAGCTTTATTTCTGCTTCCCTCGTAGATGGGGTCTATTCATTTCCCTAACTTAGATACTTCCGTAATTAGAATCCATTAGTGGTTCTCTCTGCACAAGCACAAACCCACACACTTGATACTAGCATTTTAAGGTCCTCCACAGCACACCCTAAACATACTCTTGGTCATTTTTCTAGTTTTCCAGACCCTGTCCTCTACTTTAATCTGTCTGGTTTTCCCAGGGTCCTAAAGCTTGGCTAGCCATGCTCACATGTTCGTGTCCTGATCCTCATTCTTACACTACTGACTGTTCTTTCATTGTTCTGAACCTTCTGTCTGCTGCTCTGGAAACAGACCAGAGTCCACCCTCTTCATCTGGCCTTTCAGGACTATTCTATTAGCTCTCTCTCCTTCAGTGTTCTGTTTTGTTTCAAACTGTGTCACATCATTTCCAGTTATCCATATCCATAACACCAGTTATCTTGCCACTTTCTGGGTATTACACAAGTTGTCCTTTCAAACAGACTCTGAACAAGTTGAAGGTGCATGTTTTGCTCCTCTGTTCTTTTCACAACCAGGCCCAGCACTTTGAAGGTTCTTTTGAAGCAAGAGCTCTTGAACCAATGATAAATACTGATGCTAAACACTGATGCTTTTGGTGAAATTCCCAGAATTCAGCCTGCCCAGACCCACAGAAGATATGGGGGATACTTTACAGTGATTGGACTTGACTAAGTGCTCCAGGGTGGTGCTCTTTGGGTTCCATGAGTAATTCTGGACCTGAAAGTCATGCAGAGAGCAAAAGGGCTTAGTAAATGTGTATTTACTGGACCCGCCCCCAGAGAGTTGGATTCGGTAGAACCTGGACAGTATCCAGCGTGCTCCCTAGGGCAGCCAGAGGCTTAAACTTTGAAAAAGACCCAATCACACACAACTCTTCTGCCAGTTGTGTGCTGTAATGCTGCCATCTATTCCATCACAGTGAGACCCCAATCTGGACATGCAGTCCTTCCTTTGATTTGGATAGATGTAATTTAATAAACTAAGCAGGGAATAGTCCCACCAGTGTCCTCCAAGGAAAGGTCAAAGCATGATATAAGGAGCTAGAAGTTTCCTTTCCCTTGGAGCCCAGCACAGATGAACATCAATAGAGCTATGAAGAGATGATAATGTAACCTTTAGGCTTATAACATCTGCAATGAGCAAACAAAATCAAGAGCAAAGGAAAACAAGCCTTCCCGTCCTTGGCATCTCTTATCATTCAGAGCCTTTCAACAGCCTCCGGGAAAGAGGAAATTACCAGAGAAGACGGAACATCAACACAGCAAACCACCTAATAAGCCTCAGACTGCTGAGCAAGCATTCAGATCAGAGAAAAAGCGAGAAACATGCCCAGGAACACACCGGATCCATACACTGGATGGACTACAGAGCCATGGCTGTACCTCAGGGACTGTTCTAGAAGAATGGGCATAGCAGCTAAGTACTAACATGGAAAATCAGGAATCAAGAATTAAAGGAAGTTCTACACTGTGGTTTTTATACCTACATCAAACTTTTGGGACAGGGCAGACATTATATCTCTATTTTGTAGATGAGGAGACAGACATGCAGGGTGAAGCTAATCCCCTGTCCCTCAGCTGGCCAAAGGCAAGGTCCTACCAGACTCCTAGTCAGCTTTGTTAGTTTGTTAGTTCTTCTCTGATAGTTTGTGGTCAATGTTGCAAGATTCATGTTTAAGATAGAGAGGAGGGAAGGAGGGAAGGAGGAAGGGAGGGAGGGAGGGAGGGATGAGGAAAGAGAGAGAGGGGGAGAGAGAGAGGGGGAGAGAGGGAGAGAGAGAGGGAGGGAGGGAGGGAGAGAAAGAGAGAGAACAAAAGTTTGCATACCCTCAAGGAGTTTATCATCCATTCATGGACTCGGTGCATGTTTATTGAACACCTTTTGGAACTGGAAAGACATCAGTTAAATTCTGGAAATCAGAGAGAAAGAGAGAGAGAGAGAGAGAGAGAGAGAGAGAGAGAGAGAGAGGCAACTCAAGGTCTGGAGGTAACAATAACTTTGGTTCTCTTTCCTTTTGGGGTAAAAAATAGGAAACAGAGGAGTATGCAGAGAAAATAACTAGACAAACTGCCAGGAGACAAGGTTTCTTGCATACTGTCAAATAAGTATCTTTTGACCTAACTGGCTAAAATCCTTGGAGGATTTTAGATAATAGAATAAATGGAAATAAATTGGAATAATTCATGAATAAATAGCACTCCTTCCTTCTCATAAGCTGTATGCATCCATGCGCACAAACAAAATATGAGAAAAATTCATGTAAGTGTGTCTAAATATAGCAGAGAATCTCATATACATGAAGATATCAGCACAGACAACCTTATCTGAAAAGGTACTTGATATCCCAAGACCATCATTCGGATCCTCCATTCCCCAGAGCTTTGTTAGGGTCAATGTCATTTCCATGGATACCCATCTTCTCTGTAAGACTGTGAACTTTCTGAGGTGAAAAAAATCTCAGCTCATTCCGCTCGGCATGGCCAGTGCCAAGCACACAACCTCACACATGGCAGGCACTATCCAAGGACAGGTGCATAGATTATAAATGTACAACAATAAAGACATGGGATGATAAACATAGGAGAAAAGTACAGATAACAGAGAAGGGGACGCAGTTACATCCAGAGACTGTAATCAGCCAAGCCTCCATGTGAAAGAAGGGCCGTAAACGCTGCACTTCAAATATGGTGAGAATCTTGATATATCTTAATGGCCTTTGCTTGCTTTCTTGCTCACCTACTTCAAGTCTCTTTAACTTATAATGGATAAAATGAATAGAGAATTGGATAGGGGGAGCAGACCCAAGTATGGCAAACAGCTGAGAGGCAGGTTGTATGGCTGTGGAACAGAGGCCAACTATGCATTGGGTGGTATGCACAGGAACCCTTCTTAGAGAAGGAAACAAGGCATGGAATATACTAGAAGAACAAGAAGAAAATAGTCATACCCTGATGTGGTCCTTGTGAGTGAAGGGGGATGTTTTATAAACGGAAAGGACAGTACATTGAATATAAAGAACATAGTACACTGCAATAAAGAAGCATGCGTACATGAAGTATGTGTACATAAAGACGTATGGTACAAGAGCAATAAAGGCATAGCTGGCCTTGGTACTCTCTTGGCTGCCAACCCACATCTACTGTCTTCATTCTCATGTCTTCTGATGTCCCCGGAGGCTCACACAAGCCACAGACACACAACACCAGCAATGAATGGCACTGTCATTCTCCTTTCTCCCCCTCATATTGATTCCTGCCCTCTACCAGATGTGGCATGCGATAAAGTAATTAAAACAGTAACCGTTCCTATTGGCATGAAACTCAGACCATGCTTTACCTGCTGCCTTCCAGCATCATCTATACTAGAACTGCGGGGCCCAGACCTTAAGCAAGGTCGCCAGAGGGCCTTGAAGTGAGGAGCTTTCTATCCTGTTCACATATCATACTCTGTATGAGAGGAGACACCCAGGCTCAGAAACTGTAGTTTCTTTCCATCTAAGGATCCTCTTAACTTTTCCAGTGTCTAAATTACTGTATCCCATCATCCCATGCTTACTCTATGGAAGGGGCATACACCTTTACCTAGAGTCTAACCGATACATTGGAGACGTGACTTGATGGACCAAGCAATAGATTACGATACACCATTTTTTGGTGGGAAACAATTCAGATTACTTGGTTGCTAAACACCTATTTAAATTGCCCATTGCTCCAGAGCTCAATGGAAACAAGGAGGACTGCAGATCTAAGCCATTGCCTTTACCTGGCCACTCTAGTCAGCTCAGCTCAGAAAAGCAGGCGGGAAGCCCCAGGGGATTCCTGTCCTCTGAAAGGATAATGCATAATCTGCAAATTCATAAATCACTAAGACACTCTCGCCTGTGAGCACAGTCAGTGGAGTGAGAACATTTAATGCCTGTAAAATTTTACTCAGAAGGAAAATTACTTTAGTTCATTAAGCCTTCCTGAAAGCTTGATTCCTTTAAATTCCTGTCTTCCTCTTCCCTTCCCTCCCATCCTCTTTCCTTCCCTCCTTCCTTTTTCTTTCTTCTTTCCTCTCTTTCTTTCTTTATGTCTTTCCATCTCTTCCCTTCCTTCTCAATTAAATGGAATTATTGCACATCTCTAAAGAGCAAATCACGATTCTCTATGCTTTCACACAGAATGTGCTGATCAATTCAGGTAATGAACATTTTTATCTCTTTACATTTCTTTGTATTTGGAGCCTTTTAACTAAAGGAACTATTGGCTCAGAACTAGAGCGAGGTGCTCAGAAGTGAACAGACAGGACAGGCAGGGCCAGTGTCATCAATTCATAATGATAAGTTACTTGGGAGGCTGAGATGGAGGATCAGAAAATTCAGGGTCAGCTTGGGCTTCATAGTGAGTACCGAACAGCTTGGACAAGTTAGTGAGGACCTATTTTTAATAAAAAATCTTAGAGGGATGGCGAGGTCCACTGTTCATTGGAAGAACCCTTCAAAAGCTCTTAATTCAATTCATAGTTCCACAGGGGAATAGGGTGTAAAGTAAACTATACCACCCTGCCCTTGCCCCAAGAAGCGAGTTCTTCTCTCCTTGCTAATTGGAACAGGGACCTGCTGGTTTTCTTTACCAAGAGCAATTAACCATGGAATGCTAATGAGATGCTGAAATGCTTGAAAGCATGTACTTTAAGCCCTAGCATAACTGTGCATCTCAGCATCTCCTCCCACAAGGGGGAGCCTCAACCTCCAGGGAATAGAAACACATCTTCATCCAGATCCCAAACTGACTTCACTTTACAAGGCTGTCTAAGTACTTGCTTCATGTGCAGAATAAAACAAATGGTGATGTTGCCTACCATGAGTTTAGAGTCTAGTTGGGAGGGTAGAGAACTAATTACCACAAAGAGATTGCAATGTCATCACTACACATGTGACGTGTGACATTTTGAAAAACTGTGAGACACTCTCCCTAGTTCATTCTTGTGTTAACAATGCTGGGACCTAATAGAAAAACTCCGTGTGATGCTTGGATCATTCCTCATCCTACACACTGCAGGAGGAACGCTGAGGTTTCTGAAATGTACCACAGTCCACCGACATGACCCATTTCTAGGTTATATCATGTGTCATTCCTTCATTAACCAACTCCATATGGGATTCAGCAAAGAAATGGAAGCATCATCTTTGCCCGCCCTCAAGAAGTTTATATTCTAACTGAGAAGATAAGTAAGTAGCCAATGACAGCAGTCAGAAGGGTAAGAATACCAAGCAGGAGGAAGGGTTAGACAAGCAAGGTATGGGACACTGACAACATACAGAATGGCTCTAAGGGGACAACGCAGCAAAGGCAAATATAAGTCCAGATAAAAGGTTAATAGCAAACCGGCATTTGCACAAACTTCCCCATGAAGTCAGAGATGATGCTATTCATGAGTATCTCTGCTAATGAACATTACAGACAGATTAGTAAGTCAGTGCAAAGGTCCTGGGCAGAAGTCTGCTCAGAAGATTCAAGGATGATTCCAGAAGCTGGGGAGGTATGAGGGAGAGTCCTAGGAGATTAATTAAAGAAAGGACTGGGAGGTGGAGGTCTCACTGGTACTACTGAACCACCATACGGACTTTGGTTCTTACTCCAAGTCAAACCAGAAGAAAATGGAAATGGAAAGTGGAGATTTAAATTCTAACAGGATGTTCTAGCTGCTGTGTCAAAAGGTAGTTAGGGCACAAAGGCAAGTTTGGTGCCATGTGTAACCACCCAGGTGAAACACAGTATGGGCTGAGCCTTTAGCAAAGGCAAGGAGAACGAGTGAGGAGAGGCTGGATCAGAATATACTTGAGGACAAGGGCAAAAAATATTCACTGAGAATTGGATAACAAGGTATAATTAAGAGAGATTAGTCAAAGAAAACATCAGCATCTGGGCTTGAGACCCTGGAAGCAGGGAACTGATATGTAAGGTGAGGACCCTAGGAGAGTTTGAAGGAAAGACTGAGTTAGCTTTGAGCAGTACCTTTGAGATGCCTGAGAGATACAACAATGCAAAAACCACACACTATGCTGGATATATGAGTTTAGAGCTCAGAGTGGCCATGCTGGCCTGGAAACATCACTTGGAGATGTCAGGGATCATCAGACAGTATTAAGAAAGATGAGATCAGACTCAGGCATGGAAACTGTCAATATGAGGTCTCAAAGTTGAAGCAATTCAGCAAGATAATCATTCTTGACTGGACTCTCAAATTGGCACAGGGTGTCTGCATCTTGGGGGAACACAATGAGGTTAACTGTGAGAAGAAACTTAGAAACCAGGTATACAGAAGCCTCTTTGCTGAAGCCACATGGTATGTGTCTGCGACCCCTCTGATTGTCTGGAGGGACCTGTAAGAAACAGCCATTGGGATGCAGACAGGAGAGGCTTTGTCTCAGCTGACGGAGCTTCTCACCAAGAGGGAAGATTATGCAACTGCTGTACCCCAACTTGCCAACACAAGAAGCCAACCAAGCCTAACTTCCATATAGCACCCAATGACGGGCTGGCTACAGATCACCCTTCCTAAACTGGAGAGGCAGCTACGTGTCATGGGAACTGCTGTCCCTCCTGTATCAACTGAAGCAGAACTGAAGCCTTTCATCCCCCAATGCTCTTCTCACTGTCACAGTACCCCACACAGCATGGCTTCCAGCAAGGAGCACATGCCACCATGAGGATGTCTGTGGAGTTTACTGACAATACCTAGACCTGACCACCAGAAGCAACTGGCCTGATGCCAAGATTTGAAGACTTCTGAAGACACAGTGGCAACACAGCCAGAAGACCAAACCTGCATGAGATTATGTTATCTTCTAAGAGGTTTGAAAATCAAGAGTCAAGAACAGGGCTACTGACCTCATTGTTAAGTGCTATTAGCCATCATACAGTATTTTCTTCCTGTCCCCCAGCTCTAAGCTTTGTTCATAGAGTACTTTAGGTTCCCAGGAGGACATCACTATGAGACAAAACATCTGTTGCATTGTATCGGAGATTGCAGTCTTTCCCCATCTGTCTTGCCTCCTGCTACTCTGAGGCAAAGAAGGGGTTACCTACTAGCTGGGGTGATCTGTTCCTGTGATCAAGGGGAAATGGAACCCAAGGAGAATGATATGCAAAGCCTCTAATTGGTATTATCTTCTAATTAATTTCAAGTCTTCTTTATTATTTTCAAGTCCTGAAGTAAAAGTTAATGGGAGACTGCAGTAATAAAAGAAAACTATTAAGAACTCAACCCTTCAGGAATGAGGGTTTGGATTAGAAGATCATGCGACCAGCTTGAAATGCTGAACATCTGAGGCACTGGCTAAGGGCAAAGGAAACATGAAATTGGCTGAAGAAAAGAGTTGAGCTGGTTCCCCAACTGTGACTTCATGGCTAACAATGAAAATCAATATCACAGCCATTATGTATATTTTCCTTCTTGGTTTTATAAGAAAATGGGTGGATAGATAGTTAAAATGATGATGATGGTGATGAAGATAGATAGATAGATAGATAGAAGATAATAGATAGATGATAGGTAATAAATAGATAGTTGATAGATAATAGGTAAAAGATGGATGATGATGAAGATAGAAAGATAGATGATAGATAGATAGATAGATAGATAGGCAGAAAGATAGATAGATAGATAGATAGATAGATAGATAGATAGATAGATAGATTATAGAGAGATAGTTGATAGATAATAGATAAAAAAGATGATGATAGATAAATAAAAGATAGATGAAAATACATAGATAGATAGATGATAGATAATTGATAGAGATGAATAGATAATAGATAGACATAGATAGATGATAGATAGATAGATTTTATAAATTTTCTCTCTTCTCCATGTACTCTTTGTTTTATTCAGAGAATGTGGTAGTTAACATCACAACTGTTTTAATGCACAGACTAACCACAAAGGATTGTGACAGAACTGCAAAAGTAATTAATATCACCCAGAGAAGCCACAGCAACTAATGGGGCTTCATGTATCACTTCCTAAGAAGACTGTGAAAGCAACCTTCTGGTCTACAAAACCGTTACATTAAATTAGGCTGAAGCCCAACAGCCCATAGGAACGGAGGGTTGAAAAGGATGCTCCCCGTAGCCAACTTTGCAGACTCTGCTTGCTCTCTCTTGGCTTTCTCTCAGCCCTACCCCGCCCTGCACAGTAAGCTAACCTCCAGTCTTATTCAACCAGGCAAAGCACCAGTGTGGCTGGTGATAGGAAGCCACTCCCTCCATGAATCTAGTTCTGGAGACAACACAGACCTGATAAAGAAGATGTAGAAGAGGCTCCTAACTTCCTCTCAGGCACTTCAGCATGCATGTCCCAAGCCTGGGTAGTGAGATCAAGGGTGGGAGAAACTCTCGGCTTTCAGCCCTTCTTCCCCTGCCTCTGTGCAGTGTGCAGTGATTCTCATAGCTACTGACTGTGAAGCAATGCTACACTTCTGGTCCATGCTCTTCTGAATTTTGCAGCATCCTTATGAACACTTCCTGTATTCTTCTGTCATGTATGCAGGCTGGAGGATCCAGGGAGCCCAGGTATGTACAGGTTCTGGAGGCCTTGTAAAGAAAGTGTTTCCAGAATTGAGGGGGTTATCAGCCATGTAAACCGCTCACGTAAAAGCACCGTTGGTTTAGCTAGGAAATGACTGCAAAGTCTTGGCTGTGATTGGCTGTGACTCCTTACTTGATTTCTAATTCTCATCTTCATCCTCATCCTCATCCAGCTCTAAAATCCAGTGTCCTAATGCCAACAGTAAATTCCAATGTCAAAGATGCTTTCCTAAGCATGATAGTAGAAAGGACTTTCCAACCTGACCCACTGTCATGTTTAAGCCTTCTCTGGAGTCACTGTCCCAGAATGACTTCCAAACCCCAGCACGTTTGCCATGCCAATCTGTCCTCCATTTCATCCTCCTATGCCTTCTTCACATGTCTTCTCCCTCCTCAGAGGTCACTCTGCCATTCTTTCCTCCTGATGCTCTTCTCTAGTATCATTGTGAATATTCTCTGCTCCCTCAGCTCTCATTGGTCCCCCAAACAGAAACAGTCCACCCTTTATCTTGATTCCCCTTGCTGACTGCACACATGTGCAATTATGCTGTTCACTGCTATCATAATTTTGTGCGTGTATGTGATCTCTACTGTGATATTCAGTGTGACCCTCCATTTTCCTCATTGTAATGTGACAAATATGACAAGCTTAGCACTCTCCACAGCATAGAACCAATCAAGAGAAATTCAGTGTATGTGTTGAAGTGAAGGGGGTACTCACAGGAGAAGACGAGCCTTGGCCGAGATGGTCAAAGCATCCTCACGGGGAGTAAGTGTGAGTGATGATAAGACATGAAAAAATATAATTTTCCATTTCTTCCTTTTGATAATACCATTTTCAAAAGTCTCTTTAGATGTGTTAGTCTGCCTAGCCTTGCCAGAAGGGAATTTCAAAGTGACTTACAAAAGAATTTCGAGAATGGTCACAAGAAGGGAAAAGATACAGAGGCGGGAAGGGAACACAGCAAATGCAACTTGAGTTTTAGAAAAGCTATTCCTCTCTATGGGCTCAGAGCGGACCTGACCTTGCAGGGATACAGAGTAAAGTAAACACTTGTGCTCTAGCAGAAGAGAGTGATTTGGAAGGTGAGACTACTCCATGTGCAAGCAGTGTAAATACAGAAGGGGCACACCAACATTCGCTGAGTACTTAATAAGTTCCAGCTGACATGCTTGGTGCTTTTCAGACACTGAACGGAGTATGCGCAGAACTAGTGGGTGATAGACGCCATGTTGTGCACTGCCCAAATGTAAAAGCTGTCCCCATCATGTGCCTGAGAAAGACTTACCTATGTCTCCTATATTTAGAAAAGAAAAACCATATAGAAGTTAATAAGCATTAGTCATCCTTTAAAGCGGGCCATTGTTTACAGAATTTGCTTTACAGAATTTGGAAGCTGGGGGGGAAAGGCAAATGGCAGATTAAGGAAATGGCGTTGTTGAAACAAGGAGCTTGTGAAAAATGGCTGCTGAATGTGAGGGGGTTGTTCCAGCTTTGTGTAACAAGCCATTAAAAGTGAATTAAAAATCCATTCACTGTCATTCCCCCAAGGGGCTTCGAAAATGAGAAGATGGCCATCGCTTAGAAATGATGTAGGTAGCAGGCAAGCCAGCAACAGGGGTGGGGCCAAAGAACCCCAGATCTCCCTGCCATTTCCTATACTCACAAGGGGTGGCACTCCCAAACCAGGGTCAGCTAGCTCAAAAGAGACATCTTAACTGGCAATCTGAGCTCCTTCTTAACCATCTATTACTCTGCCCATGTCCACACACGCACTTTCAACACCATGCTGAGATCAAAACCATGGGCTCAGTGAGCAAAGGAAAGAACTGGCTCAAAAAAAAAGTCCATGTATAACCATCAAGGTAAAGAGAAACACCAGCAGCCTGTTTATTTTGGGGGAGAGAAAATGCTTTAAACCAGATAATCTTGCTGTGAACTCCAGACTCAACAACTTACTCTCTGGACATTAGCCCCAAAACCTGCCTTACTGAGCCCCCAGCAGCCTCATCTTGCAAGTCAGTATATCTCTCCCTCAACTACGCTAACTAGGAGGAATATGTGAAAGCTGTCTCACCACCAGGCACATAGCACACCAAACAAAAAATTGAGGACATGGGAACAAAAAGTGTTGCCGGGTATAGTTAAGGAGGTTTATTGTAACTATGATAGAGAATGTAGCCAGGGGCCTCTGGATGGATCCAGACTGAACCAGGCTAGCAGAATGAACTGGAGTATGAGAAAATGGGAGGGTTGGGAAGTAAGAGAGAAAAACCAGGAGCCAAGAGGCCGGGAGAAAGCTAGCAAACCAAGAGAAGAGAAAAACCAAGAGAATGCCTCACCAAAATGGCTGGGTTATAAAGGAAAGAGAAGCTGGAGTTAGGAAAGCAAAGTTCAGAGGCTAGAGAAGTTTAGGGTAGGGGGTGGGGTTTGCCAGCCAAGATGACTCTATACCAGGTACTTATGATGCTGAGAACCTGGTGGCCAGCATCCACTTTGCTATGTTAAATGGGCATCCCCAGGTAGCCATTTGTCTTGAGTTTGAGACCTCACACATACCAGCATGTAACATATGCATCCTGTGTTGCTCACAGATCACAAAGGTGATCTGCCATCTGGGGAATGGAAGGGATAGGAGGGATGCCATGTCCCTAAGAAGGAATATTTCACTTCTTTGGGGATGACAGTCTGGACCTCACAAAATGCTGAGCAGCTTTGCTGGCTTCTCATGCGGAGATGAAAGCTTAGGATTCCCACACAGGATACTCATTTTGTGGTCCTGCATGGTGATAAGTTCCTCTGCACTAAGAAGTCAACAGATCCAAGCAAGTCACGGGTACTGCTGTGCGATCTTTGATCCTGCCATTCATCTGTTTGCATGAATCCTGCCCCTGCCCTAAATATTTACTCCTCTTCCTTCTCACTCCTTAAAGAAGCAGTATTTCTCCCCAGGTCTCAGGAATACTCAGCCAGATGCTTTTCGGGGGATCAACTGTTATCCAGGTTACAGGTAGTCACTAGCCCTGAATGCTTTGTGAAGGATCAAAGGCAGGGTCTTAGCCAGATCATAAGATCCTCCGGGCAAACATCACATCTGTTTTCTTTGCTATTAGATGGCCAGCATCTGAGATTGCCCAGCCTCTCATGGATCCCCTGTAAACAAAGGGAAACAAGCAAGCTCACCAGCTGTGATCCAGCATCAATCAAGCCAACTTTCTTATTGAATCCTGTAGATCACTATAGACTCTATGGCCAATGGCCATGGTGACCACTAGAGATTGGCCTGCTGATCTACAGCACTCTCTGTGCTAGAAACAAGGTCTTACATGGTTTCCTGTCATGACAGTCAACACAGTATGGCAGACATGTCGCTAGAGGCTCACTGTCTCAAGCAAGAACCACAAGAAGTCTGAAAGCTTTCTATAATGGAGCTTGCTGTTTTCTAATTGGCATGGAGCAGAGGCTGCCTTTCTTGAGGACTTTTGAGGACAGAAGGTACTTTGTCTATTCATCTTAATGGAAGAATAAAGACCAGAACTTTAGAAGTAAGAAACCAGGGGTAGAATAAACAAAAAGGCTGGAGGTTTTATGGTCCTTGGCTATGGTTGTCTATGGGAGCTTTGAACAGGGTGCAATGTTCCCAGCCTTATGTGAGACAAACCATGGGGGTGGACTGAATAATGACTTTAAAGACTGAACATATACATTTCTAATGCTGCTGTAACAAATGATCACAAATTTAAAATCATCCAAATACCCCATGTATTGTTATGGAGGTTGGAATTCCAGAATGCGCTGAAGTACCAGCAATGATGGGATTAGCAGGGCCACACCCCTGCTTACTTCTGGATGTTCTAGAGCAGAATCCATTGCCTTGCATTTGCAGCTCCAAAAGGCTGTCCCTCACTCCCTGAACATTGTCCCTTCCATCTTCACTGTCCATGATGACGGTTCAAGTCTTTCTCCTATGTCATCACCCTGACTCTTCTGTCTCCCACTTCTCCATTCAAGGATGCCTGCAGCTGCACTCAGCCCTGCCTGATAGTATAAGATAGCCATTTCATTTCAGCTCCATTTGGTAAATGGTGGGTAATTGTCTAAAGAGAAGCTAAGGAGATTAAACAAGAAGTCTGGAATATAGAAGGTGGGCCACTGAAGATAAATTGAATGAAATCTGCTGAACATGCTACTAGTGTGGTCTAATCACAGATTGTTAGAGGTTTTAACCAAGACAATGTCTGTGATAAATGAAATAAGGGAAGAGGAACAAATCACTGTGAAAGCAGTGGCTAAAACTTGTAACTGGGGAGTAACAGAGGAAGTGCCTCTGAGCTTTTCAGAAGTCAATGCTTCATCATAATTAGGGAGTCAGACTTGAACTTGAGTTCCAAAATACAGAAGACTATCACGAGTATCTGTAGCTCCCATTTCATACTTCAAGTTAGCTGCAGGAACTGTTATTCCCTGAAGCTCTGCTGCTTCCCTAGCTTGGAAATGGCTCAGGCCTCGCCTCTCCTCAGCTCTGTCTTGCTCTTGACCATAAGTCAGCCATCCCCACAGGCATGCCCACTGCTAAACAGCTCTCTTCTCTGAACTTCTTGGTATCTTCTTTCCTGGAATAACATTATTTTTGTTTTTCAGGTCTTGTGAAAGCTTCACAAACTTCTGGTATGGATCTCACCTTGCTCAGAGTCTCTGATCTTTCCACTCTGACAAGAATCTTGGTCATAAGGGCTTCATCCCAAGACTGGACAGATAAAAGACCATCCTATTCACTTAGTGACACAGAGAGTATCATAAAGGCCAATCTGTCTAGACTCTTAGACCAGCACTTAGGTATCATGTGCCCCAGTAGGAAGACCATCCATTCGACTGCTGAAGTATTTAAAATCCCTTACATAGGAGGAAGAAAAATTTAGTGTCATCAGAGGCAGTGCCAGACCTTGTGAGGAACTGTCCTTCTCCATCTCCTACAGAAGCCAGCATTCTGCTGGCTGCCAGGCTGAGAAACTTATCTAGACTGCTAAAATAATGTAGGCCTGAGCTTTGTCTTCACATAACTCCTAAAAGAGAGGAGGAACCTGAAGCAGCTTAGAGCATATGATTTAGGAGCCATCTCTATGTAGCCCTAGGCTACACTAGAACACATAATTTATCTGTATTGATTCACTAGCATATATTTGATCCTATCTTTTTGCCCCTCCCTTCTTCAAGAATCTATGGTCACAGTCCTGAGAAATTTATCTTCTGCAAAATATCTCTGTAGAAGTAAGTACTTCATGTATCTTAGCTACAGCAAGAGTCCATACCAGGGATACTTAAGAAGAAAAGAGAGAGAGGACAAATCAGAACTGTCAACACACAGGATTCAAGCCAATTCCTTCTATGACACAAAGCTCACAAGGTGTACTTCAAATTACAGCCACCTCAGATCTAAGAGCTGAACTGCCAGGTGCAGAAGCAGAACAAAAGAAAGGTCAGACTCCTGTTGTGAAGGAAGAAGCTGATCAGATGTTGAGACAAGGTGAAGGACTAAATTCAAAGGGAAACAATGAATTTGGGCCTTGTGCCAGGCTGACAGAGTGCCCCCAAGGAATTCAACACAACTTCCCTTCACCTTGGAAATAAGGGATCTTTGTTTAGGTTACTTCACTCAAACAGGCTTGGACATCTACTATGTACCCAGCTTGGCTCCAAAAGCTGCAATAAGTTAAGATATGGTTTCTTCCTTACAGAGACCCTCTACCATGTGGAGGACGGACATGTAGGTAGGTCTGTAATATCCAAACCCCTGCCTTTTTTTTGCCCCAAAGGCTCTTACTGTACTAAAATCATTAGCAGTTCCTCCAATCCTGGAGGTTTAGTGCTACCTCCTATGCCAAAACAGAAGAAAAAAGAAAGGCTGAGGAGCACTGGCTTTGCCTGGCAAAGCCTGATCATCCTGGGTAAACACAGGAGACCTTGTGTCTTAGTTTTGCTGTGTTGGAAGGACATCTACAATGAACCACTTGCTTTACAATAGCTGATACCTTTCTGCCTCACAAAGGCATGGTGGCAGCAGATTTGATCTTCACCTATTAACTTTTCCTTGGTTTTACCAATCTACACATAGAAGACAAACAACATTACCCCCATTTGACCCCCAAAATGTGTACATAGGTGCATCTCCACACCATACACTGCTAACCAGTACCCAGCCATCCTGTCTTCCAGCAGTAATGCATCCCTCATTACCCTAACCCACACTGACCTTGACATTTGTGGTTCACCAAATTCCCTGGTGTCTCCCATCATATGTCCCTATCTTATAAATTTGACCTCGACACATCTTGTACTGGGAATCGGGTAGCAGTTACACCCTTCTCTTTGAAACCAGATAACAGCTTTGTGACTGCCTCAGTAAAGAGTATAGGGAGGCATTAAGGTGCTAAAGGAATACAGTGTAAGAGCAGAGAATACATCAATGTTATAAAGCCACAGGGCATCTATACTCTTGATGTTGCTATTTAAGTCTCAAGATCAAGATGGAGTGCAAGTCATTAACTTTGAACATTGTCCATCAAGCTAGCTAATAAATTGTCCTTTTGATTTCAGCCCTACTTCCTGTCACACTGGAAACATTCCTCCCAACCTTTTAAGCCCCAAATTAAAACTGCTCCTTCCTATAATTCCACCCCACTTCTTGCCAGAGATTTGCTTGTTCCTTTGTGTGAGAATCAGGGTATCCTAACATTTCAGCTTCCTCTTGCATTGTAACATAAATGTGTATGTTCTCATGATACCCTGGGATATCTGACAGAAGTTTTGAGTCTCTTGATTTTTTCCATCATTAAACAAACAAATATAACCCTGTCTGGTAATAATGGATGTCTACAAACTTTTGCTTATATGTAAACATGTATAAGATTCTAGCTAATAATAATAATGGCGGCAGGGCTAGAAGTCACCAATTATCTCGTTTTAACCTGTAGCTGTCGGATGACATGTGACATTGTTATTCCCTTTTCTTTCAGGTATGAAACAGAACCTAAAAGGATTAAGTAAGCAAAGTCTCATGATATGGAAATAGCAATTCATATTCTTACTCCAGAAGATCAGACTGATTCCTCCCAGGGTTTCAAATTCTACCTCCTTCTTGATTAGAAGCTATCAATTAACTCAGTGATTTTAGCACTGATGAAGTTACCATGGCAGCCAAGGTACCTTCGAGAACTTCACCTGGAATCTCAAGGCCAACTTCAAAGTGAACCCAATAAAATCTTCAAGGATCACAGATTCAAACTCAAGCCAATGTCCTATTCTAAACCCAGCACTTAAAGAAGACCCAAGACCCACATGCCTAGGCAGCCTCAGCTCCCTGGGAATGAGGGCCCTGGCATTTCTGGCTCTCTGCCTGCTTCTCCATGCTTCTAAAACCTGAGTCCCTTGGATTTTGGATCATAGTTTCTTCTTCCTAACCTGACAGGCCTGGAGGGGGGTAGTTTTTCTCCTAAATTTAGAGCTTTGACTCAAAAGAGTAGGCTCCATGTGGGCAAGGGATGGATATGAGACACACCTGCTGCCCACTATCCAGTGTACTGATACAGATAGTATAGGGTATGATTCAGTGCCAAGAAGAAAATTAAGCCCCAAATTATTGAAGGACTATTCAAGCAGCAAGCATTTTCCAGGAAATTAAAATGTGCCAACACTTTTTAGGTACTGCAAATATAAAGGAGGAGCTGTGGGGAGCTTACTCAGAGAGGTGAACAAACATGAAAATGTGGGCAGGTGAAGGAGAGTCAGAAAGAGAAAGAGACAGTAGGTGCAGAGCGATAAATAGTAGGTGGGAGGAAAATAAGTAGATATGTAGGCAGATAGTTAAATGATAGATGAATAGATTAGATAGATAGATAAATAGATAGATAGATAGAAATGCATAAATTAAGATAGATGATAGATAATAGATATCTAAATGATAAATA